>VYZM01022923.1:202719-223670 GCA_013398915.1 Dromas ardeola
CAAGTGCTGGGTCCTGCACTTGGGTTACAACAATCTCATGCAGCACTACAGGCTTGGGGAAGAGTGGCTGGAAAGCTGCCCCACAGAAAAGGACCTGGAGGTATTGGTCGATAGCCAGGTGAATATGAGCCAGCAATGTGCCCAGGTGGTCAAGAAGGCCAACAGCAACCTGGCCTGTATCAGGAATACTGTAGTGAGCGGGACTAGGGAAGTGATTGTCTCCCTGTACTCAGCACTGGCGAGGCCTCCCCTTGAATACTATGTTCAGTTTTGGGCCCCTCGCTACAGGAAAGATACTGAGATTCTGGGGCGTCTCCAGAGAATGGCAACAAAGCTGGTGAGGGGTCTGGAGCACAAGTCTTATGAGGAGCAGCTGAGGGAGCTGGGGTTGTTTAGCCCAGAGAAAAGGAGGCTGAGGGGAGACCTTATGGCTCTCTGCAACTGCCTGAAAGGAAGTTGTAATGAGGTGGAGGTCGGTCTCTTCTCCCAAGTACCAGGTGATAGGACAAGTGGAAATGGCCTCAAGTTGCACTAGGGGAGGTTTAGATTGGATATCAGGAAAAATTTCTTCACCGAAAGGGTTGTCGAGCACTGGAACAGGCTGCCCAGGGAAGTGGTTGAATCACCATCCCTGGAGGTATTTAAAAGACATGTAGATGCTAAGGGACATGGTTTAGTGGTAACTTGGCAGTGCTAGGTTAACAATTGGGCTTGATGATCTTAAAAGTCTTTTCCAACCAAAATGATCTTATGATTCTATGACAGGGAATGGGATGAGAATTTACCATTCTTGAACATTGTAATGTGAAATTATCTCACTGAGATGTTCATGGGATAAAGACATGACTTTTTCTTTTCTTTCTAAGAATCATGAAAGCTGAATTAGCATGTTTTGCTATTGCAAAGTAGCAAATTTAGTTGCTGATATCTATTTGCTAATGTTATACTTTGGCTGTTTTAACAATTTTTTTCTCCATATTTTTCACTCAGTTTCACAGGTGAAAATCTACATGCAGCTGAGTAATTAATTTATACTTTGTCAAAGTTAGGAAACAATTTGAATGGCAATTCAGAAGGACATCATGCAATGCTTAAGTTAGATCATTGCTCCATGTACCTTACAGTGTGTACAAGACAAAGGCTGAAATCTACAGCTTTGTTCTATTTTGCATTAAATTGTAGGTTTCTTTTTTTTTTCCTCTTTCTGAGCACATGCCACCAAGCATGCTAATGAACCAATCAAAGAATCAGCTGTACTAACAGTTAATGAGAATTCAAAGAGATTTATTTAGCCTCGCATCATCGTTTCAGTGAAGATTAAAAGAGGATTAATTTGATTTATGTCAAAATGGAGGAATCTTTATATAATCTGCAGTCAAACTTTCATGAATATATTTATGCAGACTTGCAGAGTTCTTCAAAATCATGTGTAAAAGTCTATGCGAGAGAAGACAATATTTATTTATATGTAAATTATTCCTTTTGTGCAGAAAATCTATTTTGGGTTTCAAATGTGTTTATATCTCCCTTTTGCATTGCTTGGGAACTCACAGGATAAAATTTGGAGCTGCTGAAATCAATGAGTTTTATATGTGATTTTAACGGACTGCAGAATTCACCTACAAAAAAACTGATGGGCAGACACAGCTAGGAAAAATCAGTACAACATAATTCTTAAGGGCACTCTACCATACCACGCAGCTACATTTTTTCTGGAGTAATTATCACACATAGGGAATACGCATTAGTGTGCTATCAACATTTCATCTGCTCTCTTTTGGAGAAGCTGCATGACTCACATCTTTCTCATACCCAAGTGAAAAACTTGTGCTAATAACGTCATTACAATGCAGCAAAATCTCATGTACAACTATATTAAGTATGGAAAAGACAGCTGATTTCAGCACCAGCAGGATTTGTAAACACATCACTGTTCCTCAAACCCCATATCATTACCATTTCCAGGAACTGTGCATGGTATCCTGAAGTGTCTTTTCATACGCCATTTCCATGGCCCTTCATGCGCTACTGCTTTCACACAATGACCCCATATCATGCATGATGATACTGTGAGTCACAGATGGCTTTAATACAAAAAGCTTGTGTTGAGCCATTTTCTTCACATACACATTGAAATCCAAATTATTCATGAGTAACTGTACTTTTGTTAGACAACTTGTGCTACCTAAACTCCAAATTCAGAAGATTATTCATGCATGGCCAGAAAAGAAAGAAACTGTAGCATGCAGTATCAAATGACCAGACCAGCTCTTACAATGCCTCACGTTATTACTTTTTTTTTAAATTTGTTGTCTAGTAGGGCTTTTTAAGCAATAGGGAGAAGTACTTCTGATGCATACGAATGCAATCTTTTATCTGACCAGCTGTTCCCAGGGCTTTAGGTGAGGTTGTTATTGGTAGTGGACATTAAACCAAGACCAACTGTATGACGCAAAAGCGTTTTACTTGATACAAGTGGCTCTTGGTAACTGACGTTAACATTGAGAATAAGGAAAACTTCCAACCAATATGTGTTTAGGCATATAATGTGAGGAAAACAGTAGATCTAATCTTGTATTGCACCAAAATGTCCCTTTCCCACTGACTCCACAGCACACACCCTTTTTCATTTCAGTATTCTTTCATATTCAGTAAGGGCATTTGCTAAAACATTTTCTCTCTGAAAGAACTCTCATGCTCTCTGGCTGTGGTCAGTGCTCTCTGTCAGACATCATGTTCAGCACATATTAATAATGTTGTGCTTCAGTGATAAGGACTTAATGTCATGTACTGTCTAACCTACTGTATGGATCATGCACATAACTATTTAGACATTCAGAATGAAATCCTAGCCTTGGCATTTCCTAGAAAAAGTAAGGCAGGGAACATCCCTTTTATACTTACCTTAATTTTAAATAGTCATATGTATTTGTTTACTATACTAACAGAATAAAGCTGTGCAGAGTAATGCAGTGGTTTTGGCCAGGGAACCCTGAAAGACAGTAGGCATGTGAAGAGGACAGAAGAATGCCCTCGTGCAGCTCCCATGGGCATCAAGAAACATTCTGTGACTAACATCAGTTGGAGCAGAGTCCAGGGAGCTCTGGCAACTTCAAAATCTAATGAGAAAAAAAATAGAGTCTTTTTTTGACAAAAGTGGTAAATTGTATTCCTTCCTAAATGAAACCTGAATATGAAAAACCATGCTAGAATATTTGGTTAGTCCAGCAGGATGGAAGAAGTCTGGCTTCCTATGGATCTCAGTTCTCTGATCTTCATCTCTCACTCACCCAGTTTTGGATTCCTAGCCACTGTATTTTGTGTACCACAGTTTCCTTAAGTCTGTCTCCACATCTGCAAGCCTCTTTTCTGGTACCTTCCCTCCTTCTACATCCCAGGACTCCTGAACCAGCGTTTTGCAACCGCTGATCGTCAGACCACTAGTGGTCCACAGGAATCCAGACGTCTGCCAATAAAAAACCTGAAAAAATACCCAAAGACTCTTACATGTGCAAGCAAATGGTCACACAAAATTGGGGAAGCAGAAGCAGTTAATTGAAATTAAGAGCTGACACTAGTTTTAGTTTAGTGATAAATGAAAAGAAGTAAAAAAATGCACTTTGGCAGTCCTGCAGGAGAGGAAGATATTTTTTGAAGTGGCTATGCAATCCTTGAAATAAAGCTAGCTGAGAAATAATATCCTGACCACAACAATTTCTTGCCATGTCCTTTATCTGTCACATCAGGCCAGAGCACCACTCGCTGTGACAGGTTTAGATCTATCTACAAACTGGCTGACTATCTAGTGATGGAAAGCTGACGGGTGTTTCAGCAAGGCAAGTTGATCCCTAAGCCTCTCTGGTACCGACCTGGGTCCTTTTCTCCTTTCTAGCCACCATCCTTTATAAAATATACAGGAACATGATATCTTTGAGACCTCTACTTTTTGTAATATCTTGTTGTAACTGGCTAACTAATTAGACAGTTATTAGGTGGTACTGACAGATGAATTCAAAGACCTTATTTACTAAAAAAACCCAGCTAAAAATAGAAGGATTATAACAATGTTCTAGGTGGCAGTTTCAGCATGATCTTAATTAAAGGGTCACTTTGATGCCTAGCATATACAAACTAAGGAATCAGGTCCTTTTAATGTGATTTAGAAGGAAAGAAGAATACATTTAATTTCACTAAAACAGGCAAACTTAAAACCTGCACAGAGTAGTTAATAAGGAGTTGGTCTAAACATTGTCTGCTCCTGCAAAATGCAGGTTCTGTGTTCAGTGAGTTGTGCTATGATAACTCTGTTATGTAAAGTCAGGTCATGTGAATGTAATGCCATTTAATGGGATAGGTTATAAAATCAGCTCTGAACAAAAATCCATTACAATTTCCCATTCTCGCCTTGACAAGGGATAAAAACTTTGCAGTGGTCTGCATTATCTTAGCTCTGAACATATGGTGATATTGTATCTCCTGTTAAAAGAATGAATTTGCTTTTCTTTGACCCAGAATATAATTCTAAACAGCAGTCACCTATACTCTCTTATGTTCTAACGTGAATATACTGCAGATGTAGCAAAGTTAATTTTAAGATATACAGCCCGCAATCGTTGGGATGGCAGCAGTATGGGGCTCAGCACAAACTAAATTCTCGGTTATTTACTTTGCTTTTTCAGCTTTTAATCTCTCACTGAACCTAACATGTCCTCTGTCACCTCTACCTGAATTAGTTAGTATAATGCTAACTCAGGATAGTTCCTGTTCCACACAATGCAATAACACTGTAATCAGTAAAGGAGAGAAAAAGCCCAAAAGTTTGTGCCTTATCCCAATGGAGAACAGTTAAGCATGGAAAAGGATATCTATACAAATCAGACTGTGCTATGACCATTTGACAAAAGGAATTCTTTTTTATTCCTCTTATCTCACTACTTTGTGAGAAAAGTGGCAGTTTCCCCTCATACGTACCATCTAGGCTTCCAAATCTGAGATCCCTGTCCTACGAGACAGAAAACAAGCTTTACGTAACTGAGAGCATGCTCTCCATAGAGTCACATAGAAGAATCACTTCAGTTTTCAGAAGCCCAGTTAAAAAGTTTTTTTTCTCTTCGTGGGGGAAGGAGAGAAAGAATAAACATTGCACAGAAAAAGAAACATTGGACTGTATTAGAGATCTTGGGTTTTTTTGAGGCAATTTACCCAGAAACATAGTTTCCCAAACATCAGATGTAGAATATTTCTCCAGTCTCTTTAGAAAACAGGTGACCTGAGAATAAATAAGTCACCATAATGGAAGCAATGCTCTTAAATCAGCCATGAGCTTGAGCTTTTTCAGTGGCTATTCACAACAGAACTTTGAATATTTTTTTCAATTATGTGCAATTAAAGGAGTTATATCCTTCTCTAAGAATGTACTCTATTTTATAAAATATTTAACATGATCCTATGCTATATAAGTAAACTGTAGAAAGAATAATATATTAATTACCAGGAGAGAACATAATCCACTTAATTAATTTATCTCTTGAACTTCCTTTTAACGTATACCGTGGATGGTATCAAGTTCTAATGTGTTATATTTATAATCTGTTCTTTTTCCAGAAGAAAAAATGAGACTTGAGTAGCATTTTGGATATGGAGATTTGCTAAACAAATTATCTGTAAGACTTCCCACATAATAATATTCCCTTGACTTTCAGACTGCGGCCTCACTTTTAAAAAGCATATGCTGCACATAGAAATACTTCATAACTCTTTGGAAATGAAATGAAAGTATATTTTAAGATTTTAAAATGTCAGGATATTCTTTCCTGATTTTTCTATTTCCTAAATTAATGTGAAAAGAAAGATTCACAGCTGCAACTTTCATAGGGCCAGGACAGTGACTGAGACTGTGTCATTTTTTTACTTTTATTCCCCTTTCTTCCTTGCTAAGTTAATTGTATGATTAAATAATTCCTGGGAATAGGAAATTGAATTTGTAATATGAAGCTTTAGATACTGTCTGGTCTCTCTAAGGGTACTAGAAAACAATTTGAATCACAGTTTACCAGTACTGCATTTAAAATGGATGCATTAGCCAGGACTCCAGGACTTCTGGTGATGCCTGTGGGGTTCGGGAAACCACTTATATTCCACTCCTACCTCACTCCATTTATGGGTGGGAAATTTCATCTGGAGAAAGAGTGTAGTTCACCTGTTCTCAGTGGTGTTACATTCCCTCATGTCTGGTTAGTTTGCCTTGCTCAAAAGCACAAAGACAACCCCACTAATTTAAAGTTACAAAATTATCCCCTGCTCCCATCCCTACAGCCAGACCAGACCAGGAAGGCAGATTTTATTTGTTTTGCTCTCATCTGAAATCTGCTTTCTAGTATCGTCTGGAGCTGTTTTTAATAAAATCTGGGTTATTTTCAGCTTCTAAGGTGACTGGTGGTGGCCTCACTTTCTTGAACTTCGCTGGAGGTGCAGGGTAAGCTGTGGCATTTGGTCTTCTGCTACAGGCTTTAACTTTATTACAGGGCGTTGGGAAGTGATTTGTGGTACGCGGTGGTAAGGAGGGGGGGTAGTATCTCCTTGGATCAGATATCTATGCTGCGGTTGCCAATGATTATGGGGAGCCAGGTCTGACAATCTTAGTGTTCTCATATAGCCTTATGTTCTGGTGTGCCCCTGTTTCAGAAAGATGGGGTGTTAAAAATGCAGGCAACAGGAAGAAATCTGTGACATTTAGAAGCAAAACTTCCTCGTCCCCTTCTTTCCATTTGCCCTGAAGGACACACCCAGCTGTGATTTCTACAGCAGTGGTGAAGAAATTAAATGATAATTTCTAAACATTTCCTGGAGCAAGAGAATGAACAAGATACAGATATGAATTGCAAAACCACTACATATCAGTTTATAAAGTGAAAAATACCAAGGTGACCCAGATTAACATTATCAAATTGCAGTTTATCTTTTTTTTCCCCTCTGTTCTTCACCAGAGGCAGTAAAAATCACTTTTTCTACAAGATTCCACTCAGTTAGTCTCAGATGGCAACTTGGTTTCATCACTGTCAATGACAGCATCTTCACTATACTTGCACAAAAAAACAACTAGAATCTTCTTTCAAATTAATAAATGCCAAGCAGACAGCTGAGGATTACTCTCATAGAGTAGAAATGTCACCCCATCCAAAATATTCAGGGCTATTATTTGACCCTGTTCTCGAAAAGAGAAAGGGTTGTGCTCAGGGTCAGCCTAAAGGATGTCTCCAGGTTCGTGAACTTCTAAAATGTCTGCTCCTATGACTCTATTTTTCCTCTAGGATAATCTGGACTGGATTATCTGAAACAATTATTATATTTGAAAGTAATTCACTATATTTTGACTAAAAAAGGAAAAAAAAATCATGAATATTTTCTACCTGTATTTTTCCTTAGTGCTGTTGATGTGCACGAGTGTGGTTTTTCTTAAAGTCCTCTTCTTTTGCTGCTTGGTTCTACCGTGACATTAACTGCTTCAGATTGCTTTCATCACCCCTTCTTTTCTTGCTTTACAATACGTACAGAGGTCCTGGCACAGGTTATCATATACACTTCCTACTACTTATTTTTGTGTTTCTGTAACATGCAAACGAACAGTAATACAGCATAAGGTTTAGCTCAGATCTAACATTTTGTTGCTCGTAGTTTCCCATCTCCAGACAGGCAAAAATTGCATAAGATGTCTTCTCTCTGTGGGGAATAACACTCACATGTCAGAATAGTCCACTTCCCTTAAAGCACCTCCTGGGAAATTTCCTACTATTTATTTTCATCAGTTTTGGCAATATTAAGAAGATTAATGCATATGAGATCCTAGCTGTACTAGTGTGCTCAAAAGGTGGTGAGGTCTGCTCTAAGTCAGACTGAGAAAGGAAGACATGCTTGGCCAGAAACATCAATACTGGCCAGAGTTTTATTCCTCAAAATAGACTTTCAGTTTTCACCAAGTCAAGTTAGCTATAATTTGTGTTGTTTAGCTTATAAGCAGATGTATTTGCAAACATGGAAACCAATCATTCACTTCCATTCTTTCCACTTTTTGTTTATTATTTGAAACAGTTTCTAAAAATTTCTATGAAAAGTACATCCCTTCTTAGTGTCAGCCTTCAACCAAATGACAAATTTCTTAAAGAGTGTTTGTCTGATTATATTCTTCCTAATAGAAAGTACATTGTGAATATGCAAAAGGAAGGTGTTTTTTTATGTGACGGTTTAGTAGTCTCTGTTTCTGAGATGCTTTCTTTTATTTTCTTTATTCTTTACTTTCCAGTGAATATTTTATTCTGCCTCTGGCTTGGTTTTTGTTGTTGTTTTGGTTTGGTTTTTTTTCCTGAAATATAAAATTAGTCACAATACGTAGTCTATACTTGCATAGTTTAATTGATCTTCCATCTCATACTCTATTGTTTCTGTTGTTTTCTAAAAGTCTTGAATAAGGAATTTGTTCAGGGTGCACTTTTTGATTCATTTTAGTAGGGTTACACACTTTTACAAATTTATCTTGGATGACCAAAATATCTTTATTCACTTACAAATGCTGTAGCATGTGGGTATACTTATTTCAGTGCAAATAGCAAACATTGCCCAAACATAGTGAGTAAACAAAAATCACAAAGCAAAAACTTTTTTCAAGTAATAAACAAAACATGGAAATAATGAAAGTGAATGATTGGTTTCTATGTTTGTAAATATGGTTTGAAACATTCAACTACAGTAGTTACAGTTACCATAAGGGAACTCCATAGCAAAGAAACAAAAGCACTGGCAATGTTGTTAGGCAGTTTAAATACATTTCTAGCAAAATAAAATATGTTTTAAGTATTGCGATTTTTTTTTTTATTTTTATTTTAAGGCCAAGTTCTTTGAGGCCTAACCTTGAAGATTATTGCGTTATATTGTTACATTGTATAAAATTATGTAAGCTTTATTAAAAAGCCAAAAATTAGGATGCCACATAATACACATGAAGACATTTTGCTTAAACATTTTGCTAAATAATCTTTAATTTTTATCACCCATTTGTTCCTTTTGGTCTACAGTACTCATAAGTACAGCTATTGATACCAACCGTACAATTCCAAGCTTGTCGTTATTACCAACTAGTTGTCCCTGGTGCATCTTCTGTAGCTGCATTCTATATTTAAAAAACATTGACCTAGAAAGACAAAATTAATTTTATTTTTAGAAGTCACAAAATTCCATGTGTGTTTGCAAAATGGGGATACCCATCAGACTTTGCAACCCTGCTAAATAAAGACAGTGCACATTGTCACCACAGACTACAAATACTATATAGGAAGTGCTCCTTAACCCCATTGTGACAGTGAAAATTCGGACAGCTAGTGTGCCCCATTTGGGAAGGCCACTTAAATCACCAATGCCCAGGACTCTAATGAGCAATAAACATGCTTCAGACATTTTATGACTACCCCATACTAGTGTGCCATCTCACAAATGTTCCTCTCTATATGGAGAGAAAGAGAGAGAGATCCTTATAGTGACAAACCTATTTAATAGCTGTCTATATATAAACTTACCTGGTTATTTATAAAACTATATAAGGTTTCTAAACTATATTTGTATCTCTTTCTCTCAGCAACCATGCCTTCTGCTATTTTGAGGTGATAGTTGATACCCAAATAAATCCTATTTGCTATATTCAGCTCATCTTTATTTTTGGTCTCTTATAACTAACGGCTGTGGGTCTCATCAGTTTGACCTTGAAAAGACCTTCTATTTACTGCATAGGACAATATAGATCTACGCCATCGGTTATGGCAGAGATGATATGCTTATGAAAGGGTAATGGAAGTCAGCAATCATAGGCAAGAGATGAAATAAAATTGAAGTCTTTGTATTATAAATGAAGTGGGACAGTGGACAAATGTTCCCTGTGACTGGACAAAAAATCAGGAGAGTGGTATTCTAACCCTTCCACAGGCTTCCTGCAACCTGCAGCTCTGGAAATGGGTTGTAGATTTTCATTTTTCAGTGCTAAACTGGGACAGAGAATGAAATTAACTTAATCTAACTTTAGACCGCTCCAGTGGACGTGTCAGTAACTGAGCTGGTCACCCCAGACCCTCTTTACAATCACATAGACAGAGTCCCAGCAGGGAGAGATTCTCATGCTTTGTATGAGACAGGCGTTCACTGATTATCCAACTTACAGGTATCTACATGGGTTCAGAGGAATTCTAGTCTTAAAACCCAATATTTAGATGCAAATTGTCCTCACCATCAGCTGAAGCTAATGGAAGCTGCAGACATTCAGCACTTCTGAAAATCAGAGTCCATTTCTAACATACATAATTTGTAATGATTCTTCTATGGCCACACTGTGAAAAGCACTCTCATCTCTTATCAAAAGTATATTACAGAAAGTAGTGATAAAAATGCATCTTTAGGTCTGAACTCAGCTACAAAACAATTTTAATAGTTCATGAAGTCTGTAATCATTTCATCACCTCAAGTATATTCATGATTCCTGAGAGGTGGTCAGATTCCATACAGTGACATGATCCACAGAAGAGACTACAAATCAACAAAATCAATAATGAGCTAACTCTAGCAACCCTTTTCAATTTTAAACGCCAACACTAAATTATGTCTACAAGTACGGGACTGCATTCAAGTTTACTTTAAATATTTGCCGTCTTTAGCTGCCGAAGTTGATTCAGAAAAGTATTCTGCCTGAAAAACAAAAGCAGCATATACTGGGAAGTTTTACAGATCTACCCATTCTAAAAGTTCCTCTTTCTCTACTAGAGTAGTTTGTTAAGACATAAAATGATACACCAGACATAGCCTTTTCAAAAGTTAGACTTACGTTTCCTCTTGTCAAAGCAGTAGATGTCAAATCTGTGTGTGGTAGAAAGTACTCTACATGTACGTACAGCATAGAAATAAGGCATGTAGACAGTTGCAGGGTCTCATTATATTGTATTGGGAAAAGCGCACATACATATGTTGAAATGGCAGCTTCAATGGAGTAGATGCTAGTGAGCCATAAGATCTTTTCCTTTATCAGTTTTGCCAGGCAAACTGTGTAGCAAAGGAAGAAACTACAGTATAAGCATAAATCAGGATTTTATGCTCAGCTGCTGCAGTATATATATTTGACCATGAACTACAAACAAAGAAAAACTTTTTCACTATGAGCAAATATTTGAAGAAGTAGTCCAGACAATCTCCATCGACGATTCAAAACTCAGCAAGTGCCTGACCAGCTTGGTTTAATTGGACCTCTTCAAGCAGGGGTTGGACTAGATGCCCACCAGATGTCCCTTCCAACTTCATTTATTCTATGTTTAGAAAGGTTGGGAATTGATTGTACACCTATGGCAAAAACATCAACTTCAGGATGAAAATCAGAATGAAGAGCAAGAGAGACATCTGCACTCAGAATATATCACAGGACAAGGAGTCCTATTTTCTAAAAGATTTTCCAAATAACTTGTGCAAAATATAGTTAAAAATACTTACCCTAGGTCAAAGTTCATTTTTCCACTTTAAGTTTCTGATGTATACACTGTTCACTTTAAGATAAAGTTAAAATTATACTAATAATTAAATAAAAGTCACCTAAGTAGATTTGATGCTCAACTTCTAAGTTAAAGTTAGGTGACAAAATGCCAGTCTTTACAATTGCCTCTGTTTTTTTCCATGCAGGACAGAAAGATGAAAATGAAAAATGCTGAAGAGCTGCACCAGTTCTGGGATGCCGTAAGTTTTGAGTGCTGACTAAGGCAGAGGTACAATAAAGGCTGGACTTCAGCAAAGTTTTCAACACTGTTTCCTGCAGAGTTCTCTTGGACAAACTGGTAAGATACAAATTGGATGGGTGATCTGTGAGATGGGTAGGAAATTGGCTTGCAGGCCACGCTCATAAGGTGGCGATCAACGGTTTTTACTCAGGCTGGCAGCCTGACACAAATGGGGTCCGCCAGGGATCAATACTGGGCCCCACACTGTTCAACACCTTCATAAACGGCCTGCATGATGGGATTGAAAGCACCCTTACCAAGTTTGCTGATGACACTAAAAGGGGTGGTAAGGTGGACATGTCAGAAGGGGAAGCCATCTTACAGAGTGACCTGGACAGGCTGAAAGAGTGGGCTAGCAAGAACAGTATGAAGTTTAACAAAGACAAGTGCAAAGTCCTGCACCTGGGATGAAATAACCAAAGAGCCCAGTACAGGCTAGGACCTGTGTGGTGGGAAAATAACCTTGCTGAAAGGGACCTGTGGGTCCTGGTGGACAGCAAGCTGAGCAGGAGTCAGCCGTTCACCACTGCACTAACGAAGGCAAATTGGATCCTTGGCTGTATCTGCAGGGGCATTCATTTCTAGCAGGGACAGAGGTGTCATTATCCCACTCTACTTAGCACGTGCCAGGCCACACCTGGAATGCTGTGCGCAGCTGTGGTTCCCACAATTCAAAAAAGGCATGAACAGACTGCATAGGCCCCAAAGGAGGGCCACGAAGTTGGTCAAAGGGCTGAAGAACCTGCACTGTGAGGAAAGACTGAAGGAGTTATGTCTTTGCTGCCTGGAGAAGAGAAGGCTCAGAGGTGGCCTCATCACAGTGTTCCAGTACTCAAAGGGCGGCTACAAAGAGGATGGAAGTTCTCTCTTCACAAAGAGCCACATGGAGAAGACATCGGGCAATGGGTACAAGTTGCACAGCAGCAAGTTTTGTCTCAATATAAGAAAGAAATTTTTAACAGTGAGGACAGCTGATCACTGGAACAACTTCCCCAGGAATGTGGTAGAGCCCTCCTGTTGGAGGTTTTCAAGATGTGATTGGGCAGGGTGCTACATAACCTCATATTGTCTCCCTTTCCCATGAAAGATTGGACCACATGATCTAAGTCCCTTCCAACCTGGGCTATTCTATGATTCTATGAAAGATATAAAGCATATGTAACAGCACCTTGAACGCACCTGCGTAGTAAGGTATTGCTTCATCAAGGAGCACATGGTCAACAGCTGATTTCAGCAAAGATTTATTAGGACTTGGCATCTGTGCCTTCTGGTTACTGCCTATATTGACCGTTCTCCACCAACTCCCAAACCCACTGCAAACAGAGACGGACTTTCCAATGCTCCTGTTGCTGCAAATCCTCCTACATGCATTACAGGAGGAAAGTTTCTCTGTGTCAAATATGAAGAGGGAGAGAATTAAAGAAAAGAGCACGCAGGTGGACTGGAAGAACTCACAATTTGGAAGGAAGGACAAAAAGGAAAGTTAGCAAATATTTGTCCATGTTCCTCTCTTGGGACTGAACCCAAATTTCCATTTCTCTTACTGTCTAGGAAGAAACTGCTCCCCATATTTCCCCAGCTCATGGCAGAAGCAGAGCTGAAAAAGAGATAATTTTTCCTTGCTTTGAGTTCCTCTCTCAGCTCATGCTGCCATGAATGTTAAAAATATTTAAAGATCCTGTTTCTGCTGAGGACTGATCATTGGGATCTTTGCAGTTTCATGGAATGGGACCTTGAACTATGTTCCTTGTTAAACAGTTCAGGAATTTCATCTCAACTGCCTTGATTTCGAAGATTATGTCTGTGAAGTTGGCTCAACATTTCCTGGCCCATAGTATTTCAGACTTTACTCTAATATGTATTCCATTACAACTGGAAAAGTTAATGACACTTCAACTCTTCCCTAGTAAGAAAAGCTCACTTGAGTTGAATGCTAAGAGCCTGGTGATCACTCAAGTGCAGACCACCTTCCCACATGTGACTAATAGAGTTGCACTGTGCAATGAACTTATGTTTTGCTTCAGCTATCTTTATCTTTCTGTAGAGGAGAGATAGACTTGAATGTCTAAGAGTGTCAAAGAATGATTCAAAATAATTGTTGACAGAATCACAGTGTGATATATTGCAATTTACTAGAGAAATCAGGAAAGCACGCACTTTGTGTCTGCAGTGGCAACTTTCTGGTAACCTTCTCATGTTGCCTGTAGTTAAAAAAAAAAAGAAAAAAACAACATAACAAAAAGCTTCTGGGATTATTTATTTATTATTCTAACTGAGGGCTAAACCACCCTGGAGGGATTCTGCCACCTCATGAATGAATTACTTCTGACATTTCACTTGTAATCTGAAACATGGAACCAAATCTCGTTTCAGGCAAGTTTTACTAGCTGGTTTCCTGCACTAAATATACATTGTGTACAAAAAGCAAAGGTTGGGAAGGCAAAAACAAGCCCTGCTACTGGTATGGATGCCTACATTTCTGATGCTCTTTCTTGTTCTCACAGATTGGCAATTACACACAGGAGGCTGGATGTTTTTGTGAGAGACTTGGTTTTCAGTTTTATAGACATTTAAACTCTTGTTTGAGTAAAGTTGTAGTGCATTAGAGCAGGTCTGAGCTTAGTCCATTTGAACATGGGGGTGTAATGCAGTCCCAGCTTCCTGTGCCTTTATGTAAGAGCTGAGGAACATGTCCCAAGATCCAAAGATACTCATTGTCCTCAGGCCTTACAAAGGGAAGGTGAGTCTCTGATACTGAACTTGCTGCACCTCCTGTTTAAATCATGCCATGGCTCCACAGTTTCTTTGAGGCGTCTAAGAGTATATCTTTTTATTCATCTATTAAATTTTATTAACCATGTTTTTAGATAAAGGCTAGATATTTGAGGTCTTTCTCAACAACTGTAAGCCAGGAACAATCAAAAACATATATTGTGGTGCTTTTCAAGTTTCCTTCCGAATTTATGAAGACTGTGTGGGAGAAGACAACAGTCTGTACTCAGGAGAAACGCAGTGAATCAGCCTGTTCTTTATGGTGAAACGTTCCTTTTACGCAGCTGCTGTACCTTAGAGAAAAAAACAAATAAACTCCAGATTCTACTTTAATAAATCTGATCTTTTTTTGAAAAAAAAAAAAAAAAAGAAAAAGGAAGTTAAGCTCTTGTTCTTAAAACAAAATACTGCTCAACAATGGAATCAAGAGTCTACTGGATTAATGCAATATTTGGTATTGTTTGGAAACACTGCATAATGCACACCCACCCACCACCCCTCCTTTGGCTGCAGAAGCAATACTGATTAAACACACTAGACTATTATGGAAGTTAGGCAAAGGCACAGAGAGGGGAATAGAGCAGAGACCTATTGTCCCAGGGAAGGATCTGGGAATGGTTCTTCTCTAAGAGCCCCCACATGCAAACTGGGCTGCTTGAGATGCCTTTTTAGGAAATTCAGACTGCTATCTGCATGCCCAGCTGGCCAGCTAGGGGCAGACAGAAGCAAGCACAGCCCTTGCTGCTTTTCTATCCTCTGCTGCGCAGAATGCCTGTCAACGATAACCATATCTTGTATTGCTCTGTTACTGTGCAGGGGCATGAGAGGTGACGGAACAGGTACTTACGTACACAGAGTCACCACAAATAGGCATCTGGAGAAGTCAGAGTCAGTCTGATTTGACCTGAATTGAATTATCACCCTTTGTCCCTACTCTAGGAAATAAAGGACAATGTGGAAATGGGCTGGTAAGCTCAGTGACAGCACAGAGCAGTGGCTGTTCGTCTACACCTTTTCTGTAATAGAAACTAGCTGAGGAATCAACACAGATGTCCTCAGTATGACTGCGGACTGAGAGTTGTCAGTTCCAGCCTAGACTTACTACTTTACCAGTGTCATTGTGTTATGGGAATAGCAACCTGTACTTTAAAGGTCTGGGAACTTGATGTAAAACCTGAGGCACCCTGGGATTATGTGACTTGGGAGGCTACTTGAATGGCCATGTACTCTGACATCTCTTCTACTCGTTGTCCCAGCATGAGAAACTCTAGGAGTAAGGCTAGAAGCGCTCAATTTCTAGAAACTCTCACCAGTGATGTCTTTGCTGGGAAAAATCCTCTGTGGCTCCGATGTCTGAAGGCACAGTAGGATAATGTTCCTTTGTGCACTCCCGTTTCATCTTCTGGTCTGACCAGATACGGCAACAGCCTGGCAAAGGTAGTGACTTCAATAACAACCGTTCTTGTTCACTGTGGACATTTGCTGCAAGTCTCAAGGGACTTGTAAGGCTTTTGGCAGCTCCTCCGTTCCAGATTACTGTTATGACTACACATATTTCCATTTTAATATATACGGGGAGAAAGAATTTCAAGCATTTTTTCTTCGAGGCAGACCTAGCCGTGGTCACCATGGCTTCCATCACTATTGCAGCCACAGGGGCATCCAGCAGTCAAAAAAGGCCAGCTCCCACCATCCACATGCCAGAGGCCACCAAGATCTTATGTGTTCATGCCCAGGACTCTTTCCTGGCTCCCTGGCAACTGCCATGTGAGATATAAACCACTAAATGTACTAAATAGAAAACGGCCACTCACCATTTCTTACTCTCCCACAGACAAAACTCATTGCAGCTGAAAGCAGTACCTTCACATTTGCAATATATTCCTCCCACTCCCAGACTCCTCCAAACTACACCTTAGAGAAGATCTAACATCAAGCAACATGAGCTATCAAATGCTTTCCTCAGAGCAGGCTCTGCCTTGTAGCAAAATATTAAATCTTAGCTCACAGAACAGATCTGTAAAGGCACTCTGTGAAAAGTCAATAGGAATTAGACACCAAGGCATATCTACAAATCCCATTTGGTGGGATTTGGATCTGGGCATATGAAATCTTTCTCAGGTCCTGTACTTCACTCGGTAGATTTGTCCTGTTTCTTTTCCATCTGAAAGGTGTGGAAGAAAGGCAACAGTTTTCTTTTGTCCCATTTGCAGGCATTGTAAATGCTCCAGTTTGCTTCGGTTACATACACACTTTTCCCATCAGAGAAAAATAGTTTGCAAATTCAGATTCATAGAGTTGTCTCTACTGCCTGGGTTAAAATGTTTCAGAAGCTTGATCTGAAATGTAACAGGGGTAAAGTGATGATTCACCCACTTGTGTTCACAGCTTATTTTACTGAGTGTTGCAATAGTTTAACTTCTCCCAGCAACACCTAAATATGATACCGCTGATACTGTGCTATTGTGAGCTTTTGTTATTTCGTTTAAATTCTTGTGGGGGGTCCAGTTGCAAAGTGAAGATCCAGATAAACCTGCATACCAAGGTCAGAGGTGTTTACATCCCAAGATTCAGTCTGGGAAATTAAAAATGTGGGATGGAATTTTATTCCAACCTTTCCTTCCCTGACATTCAGGGTGGCAGCAGCTGTTAGTGTTCGTGTTAATGACTTTGTGCCCAAAAAGACCCAGCAAATGACAGATTGTTAATGATTATGTAGGGTGATCATCTTTCAAATGCTCCTAAAGTATCTTTTTGTTATTATTGATATCATTCATTGTTGTGTGTGATAACGCTGACCAGATTCCCACTCCATCACTCACAAACAGCCCTTCCTCTGAGAAGAAATCAGACTGCTTAGTTTAGGTAGAACAGCAAATCCCTCAGTGTGTGTATGGGGAAATTAATTCTTCTATTATTTTAGACATGGGAATATTTTCCTTCAGTCATGGAATACAAGGACTAGCATATTATTACAGACTTTAATTTCTACATATTTCCTGATATACCAGCATGAATAAGACATGACAAACAATGGCCAGAGTGTTGCAAATACTTATGCAGATGTTGCATTTTAGACATGCAGGTAGTATGGTGAAATTCAGCAAGGACAGTAACATGCAAGCAAAAACTGATGCTGATATCTAGAGAGAAAAAAAGTCAAACAAACACTACTCTCTGAGTTGCTACTCAGGGATGTGGGTTAGTGACGATATTGTTGATATATGAATATATGTTTCCTGGGTTTACTTCAGAAACTGAACATCTTTCATTCCATTTTCTGGAGGAAATCCTGCAACAGAGGGATAATACATGTTCTGTGAGATATGTAGGCATTCCTTTTCTTTACACTCTCACTTCCATTTTTCATTTGTGCGTTGTGTGTTGGGAGTGAATCGGGGTCCTGCGAGTGGCAGCAGGTGCTCAAAAAATCAGCAAGTTCTGCTCAGCCCCGTGGCAGAGAGAGGCTGGTGGTGAGTACCAAAGCTGAGTCCATGGGCTCTAACTGAGAGATTTTGTGGGAATACGTCAGCATCAGAAAAGTGATGGCTGGAAATGCATCTGAGCTCTAGGGTGGGCTATTTTAAGCACGAAGAATGAATTGCATCTGACCTCAGAATCAGCCTGCAGGTTGGACACTCTTCTGCAATGCATGAAGGGATTGTCAAGTACTGAGAATAGGCATGCGAATGCATCGGGCTAGCAGAGTTGGGCTTCAGATCCAGTTTCTTTTCCTTGGAGGCTGGCACCCTAATTGCTTGGCTCATTTGGAGGACATGAAGGGGAGCAGCAGGAGGAGGGTGAGAACTAAAGCTTTCATTTGGTCTTTCTTGTCTTGAAAAAGTTGAAAGGTCTCAATTTTGTCCCAATATGGAATGGAAAACTGTTTCTTGACTTGAACATATTCCTGGAATGGGAATAAACGGTTTCCTACTAATTTGTATTCATGGTTCTTCGTTCTTTCTATTTACAGCCATGGATTTCAGATTATGAAATCTGAAGTCCAAACACCTTTGAACAGTGGTCCTCCCAGAAGATGCTTAGTATGGTCACTCATGGGTGTGTGAAGATGGAGGGCAGTTGCCTTGTAAGAAGCATCCCACTGCTTTCCTTCCTTCATTTTCACAGTATTCCTTTGGTCTTCAACTAACACCAACTGTTTAGGAGATGGAAAAAAAGCTGAAAGCCTGTCATAAATAATTATATAGTCCTGCTGTCCTCTTAGCAATGTTCAGCAGTTATTTTTGAAGCATGCCAGCACTAATACAGAATTGTTAAAGTGCTTCAAGTTATTTGCTTTTTGTGTAGTGGTGAATTTTTCCACTGATGTTTTTTATTAGATGAAAACAATGCAACTGACTGGGAGCCAAGAAGATCCTGTATTCTAATCCATGTGAGACAAGAATTTGACTGAGAGCTTGTCGTCTTAAGCATGGCTGCCCAGGCCAAAAGAAAAAAAGAAATAAACAAGGTTAGCAGATAGAGGAAAAAATACACAAATGCCCACTGATTGTATAATTGACACCACTGTTGAATGAACTGGGGCAAGATGATTCATAGTATGGTGATTTTATTAGGTCAGGGATATTGCCAATTAAGTAAGTAGCCATCGCAGCCAAGTGCTTCATCTTGAGACCATTTTTCTCTTTACTGTTCTCTGGAATCCTGCGTCTTTTATTACATTGGTGGATGCAGATCTTGTTATAGTTATCCATGTCTTTTCTACCTTTAAATTAATCTAACATAATGTGCTGCATGGGAACTGTCTGCCAAGATGTTCTGGGAACCATGCTAGTGCAGCGTATATCTGGATCTTACTGAGCAGCAGAGAGCTTCACCTTGGTGCTGTGTGATCAGCACTGTTGCTTCTTCATTTCCAAGTGGCATTTAAAGTGTTGCTTTTAACCAGTGAAACTGAAATAGGCCCCTTTTACCTGGTTAACTTAAGAACCTGTCTCTGCTGTACAATGCTATCTCTAGAAAAGACGAAAGGTAAAATACCTTAGTCTCTTAAAATTGCTATCAAAATTTGACATGTGGTAAGCTTGACTTGACTGGTCTCAGCAACTCCTTTTAATGTCAGGACACAGAGGTTGCAAGAACTACTGATCTGGGAAGAGAAGAAAATAAAGGGGGGAGACAATCTTTATTATAATGCATTATTTTTATACTTAGATAACTTTTAACATTATAGGGAGCCAACAGTGCTGTTGAAGAAGTTTTGGCAGTTTACCTGATCGAAAGAGTACTAGGAAGTATTTATTATCAGTCTTTTACTACAGTTCTTTGTGAGACTGAGCAAAACTATGTAAAATTTTCTTCCTCATCACCTGGCTGCGAATCACTTGCATTGGTTGTAGGTTACCTCTGTAAGATAACAAAATGCTGCAATTAGACTGGCAGCGTGCTCCGTTCAAGCCTCATAAGCCTTGGGCTTCCTCACAGAGGAAATATTCACTTCAAGCTGACTTCAAGCACTTGCAAAATAAGCCAGAGGACTAAAAAAAAATTTCCTATAAATCTTGAGAAGTACTCTGGATAGGCAAATATCATACACAAAATATTTGCGGATGTTCCTGCATAAACTGCAGTTCACTTCTGATTTTGGCCATGCAAATAATGTAATCAGATGCATGGGGCCAGATAGTTGCACCTTCACTCCACTCCCAGAGCCATGCTATGCATGCAGTAAACATTTTAATCTTAGCCGGACAAAGTAGTTTGAACTACACAGTATTTAGCCAGATTGGAGTTCAGGCAGAGTGGATATGTAACTGTCTGTGCCTATCTGTGTACCTATTTGTGCCCTCAATTTGTTCACTTGCAAACACTGGGGCAAGTGAAATGCAGGTAGCAAAGGAGTTTCAAGGCTCAGGTAAATGTCTTTGTACAGGAATTGCCATTTTGAGAAAAGGAAGGCACACCATACAAGGATTTATAGAACAATTATGAATATTTAAAGGCAACTTGCCAACAGTAAGAAAAAATCTGCTGTAAAAAATGAGCACATCTAAATAGATTGAACAGAAATAATGTCACATGAGCCAGAGGGCTATCATACAGTTTGTACACAAAATTAGGAATGAACTGAAAGCTAAATTTCATGGGTGAAGAACAGACCCGTTCTAGTTAAAGATATTTTGGAAGGAAAAAAACAGATTGTTGAGGATGATGTGTGGCATTTGGAACAGGTATAGGAAGTGATAATAAAGAGTGGAAGATGAAAATACCAGAGATCTTATTGAGAACATGAGAAGGATAGAAATTAGCAAATAATTATGGTCAAGCCAGGGTGCTTCTCCCAGGTGCTTCAAACATTGTAAATAATTTCATTTTTTTATTATTTTATTTTATGAGATTGTCTTAAAATTCTGGCTAGGGTTT
>VYZM01022923.1:223712-348595 GCA_013398915.1 Dromas ardeola
AAATGATTGCTGATCATTATATATGAGCAATAAAAAATGTGACTGTGTGGGCTGGCTACAATGAAGCTGGGATTTTGTGTTCATTCATCACAAGATGTAACTCTTAAATGCATCTGTTATCTATCTCAAGATCTTTTTTTCTTACGGGTAGCTTTACGGATAATTGAGTTAATGAGGATCTTTGTAGAAAATCATCAGGAAAGAAGGTATATAGAGGCTTCAACGTGGTGTCTCTGTGGTGGAATCAGTCATGACAGAAGAATTACAGAAAGATAGGGTTTACCTCATACAGATTTATCACACAAGCTTTAGCATTAAATTCCAAACAGTTGTCAGGTCCCTCTCTATTAATGCTGCATGGAAATTCATCTGTTATCTTATACACCTGTCTTATGATGTAGAGAACTGTTATGTGAAGGTGCTTATCCCTCTCCAATTAAAATAGAGAACCTAACTTAGGTGAGAAACTTCCAAATGGCTGATAACATAAACCTAACCTCAGGAACAGAACAAAAATCTCTCTGCTTACGTTAAAGCCCCCGAGAAGCCCCCCAAGGAGAGAGAAGCATACAGGTCCTGCAAACAGGTAGTGGAGCTGGGCACAGACCTCGACAGATGCCTGTAAAACTCCAGTCTCAGGTGTTAGTCCGTCCCTCTCCCCTAGAAAAGGAGACAAAAGCAGGCAAAAGCCTGCATGAAAAAAAAGCCTGATCTCATCTAAAGCGCTCCAGTCATGTGTTCCTTATATATAATTGCTGTGAACTTCAGAACCAACAGAAGTGAGCTGCTGACACAAGGGGAGGGAATGGAGCTAAGCATAAGATTGAACACAGTCACATGCGTGAATTAGCGCGGAGTATAGAGTCTTGTGTTCATATTCCCTGTGCAAACAGCAGAAGCTGTTTAAGGAAATACCTTCTCAGCTGTTTGCTTACTGGAGGCTACTGTTCCTGTAACTGTGCTGGTAGAAAGGAACAAGTATGCGTCAGCAGCTCCCACTCACAGACCTGCATCTTCATGAAAGACCACTTTCATTACCAGTATCAGCTAAGATGCTGGACCTGATGTTCCCATCAGGGAGATGTGGGCACAAACGAAATTATTCTGATTCTGTCATAAGGAGGCATAAGGAAATGGTGGGCAGTGGCAGGCTGTAAATTAGTAGCCCGACATCCACCAGAGATGCTTTTGCAAAGCCCTGAGTCTGTGCAGAATTTGGTTGTTCATCTCCTCCAAAAGCCTCTGTCATTCATTCGCAAGTGCTGTAATCAGAGGTTTGCTTATGGTAGGGGACGCACTTCCTGTTGGAGCAAGCTGTTGAAGACAACAGAGGTCTAAAGACATAAAAAGGGATTGAATATCTGACTCCTATTGACTTTTAGTGTACCGTAGTGTTTAGTGTAACCAAGTGTTGCACTATGCACCTTTCAGATGTTTCCCTGTGGACCTCAGTGTGTTGTTTGTCAATATATTTCTGAGACGCGTTTTGCCTTCTCCTAGAAATTGCTGTGCTATTTTTGCATATTCAGATCTCTGTATCTGTATCATTCCAGTTTGGAGAGGCCAACTGTTCCCTCTGTTTTCATATGAAGATAGAATGAATCAGTGTTACTTCCACCCTTATTGCTATTCCCCCAAATGCTTTCACAGATGTACTGGGAACATGGAGTTCTGCAGTCTATAACGGTAATACCCCAGACTGGGCCGCTTTCAAAAACCACCCTGTAGGAACCGTGCAATTATTAGTAACTGAAGGCTGGTAGGAGTTATCACATGTTGCATGAGGAAAGATCCCACGAGGGTGCTCAGGTGATAGCAAATCCCTAACAGGAAAAAAATTTCACAGAAGCGACTAGTCTTCCAATGATCTGATTTGCATCCTCAGGGGAAGAAAATCACCGAGTCTCCAAGACTGGCCATCCCAGTACTTACTAGATGACTATAAGGAAACTACTGAGTGGTGTATCATCCCTTTTCGCTTTGTTGTGCACATTTTACCTTGCTGTCAGGAAGGATGGTACCTCTCCATATATTGTCTAGAAATATGCTAGAAATCTAGCACATACTCCTAAGTGTAAGGAGACTGCTGGCTTTATATCCAGCCTGCTGTGAGGATGAGTTCACATCACAGCATCACTGCGCATCACTTGTACTAGCTCAGTACAGGTATCGGTGTGAGGTCAGAATGAAAGAACTAATTAAATCTACATTCCTGATGAGGGAAAAGAGGAGGGAAGTACTGAAGATAACAAGGTACAGTGGCCTGGTGATGAAGACACGAGGGAGAGAAAGGTCTTCAGCTGGTAGATTTTTAACCTCTGCAAGCCTGGACATTTTTTTCTTGACACTCCAATAGAAATAACTTCAATAACAGTTAAGAATAAAGTGAATAACAGTTAAGAATAAAATGAGGGCCGTGTAAGCCTTCCCCATCTGCGAGACACTTAGGCTCCACCAGCTGTGCTGGCTTGCTTCCTACATCTGGGCTCCAAAATGGGTAACAAGAAAACTCTGAGGGAACTATTTTAAGAACTCTGGCACCAAGCGGAGTGGGGAAAGGGGAAAAAAAGAAAAAAAAGAAAAAGAAAAAAATCCCAACCCTCCACTTCTTTACTGAAATCAGTTTGTTGAAAGCATTTCTATTTGGCTGCCACAGTTCACCAAGCAGCCTAATGTGCCAGCTATTAGTACCCAGCAGAGAGCATGTTTGCAGCTATTCAGCAAAACTATCACATGTCCTTCGCCAAGGCAAGAGGGATCAGCTGCTGAACACTGGAGCTGATGAAGAGCAGAGCTATTAAAGCAAGCAATAAAAAAATACACAACCCAGAATGGAGACTGATTTTTCTTATTATTTTTTTAACCTAATGGATGACATTTATAACTGGAAAGTATGACTCAGAGTGTGCTGTGCCAGCGTGGGGTCTTTATGATGTTTTCATCTTGCTTGTTCTTCTTCCTTGACTGGGACCATTCTGTCTTGTTGATTTGTAAGTTTTAGGTTCCTTGCAGTGCTCAGGAGATGGGCGCACGTGTGTGTTTGTGTGTGCATCTAAATAGTGATCGTAGCTCAGTGAACTGAAAGTAAAGAGCTAAACTCAGAAATTTTTTAGGGAGTAGTGAGAGTCCTTTACAGTGCTGGGACCTCAGATAAATTATTGCTGCCAAAGTGTTATTGCTGCCAAATCTGGCAGTGACGTGAGCGTGGGAGGCAACCACCCACTTGCTAGTGAGGACAAAATGGACACAGCTCTGTCTCCGCAACTACTAATCTCATCCAAAAAGCTTTAAAAACAGAGAACTGTTTGTCCTTTTGTAGCACATGAGCAAATAGAATCCATTTGCCACAGAACTCCTCTGTAATACCGTATCTCTAGCATGTAACCGAGAAAACAAAATTATACTACTTGTTGTGATGACATTAGAGTCTGGTTACCCCAGAAACAACATGCCCGATTCCAGATTCTGCTTCCAGAAAGGTCTCTTTGCATTGCAAGATCAGCCCTGCAGCTTTTCCCAGGAAGAATACATCGAGGATCCCCTGGCATGGGAGAGTCCTGTCCTGACATAGAGCCAGCATTGCTTTATGGCAGCTTATCCTACCCTGCAACACCCTGCCGCGGGATTCACGTTGGGACAAGCAAACTCCCGCTAGCAGAGTAATCCCCAAGACCCATGCAAGGCATCGTCACATAGCCACGGCTGCTTGGGCTGGCACACAGTCCCCCCATGGCTTCCCGAGGAAGAGGGGATGTGTGAGGCGCCTGCAGAGCCTTCGCCTCCCTTTTCCCACAGCTGATATGGGTCATGCTCAGCACAGCTGAAAATTGAGCCCTCAGGCGAGGAGCTATAATGAATTCACTAGATTAGGCAATGAAAGCCAATGTGAACAAAACAACCAGCTGGCTCAAGAATATTTCGAGCTCGCGTAAAAATGCTATGAGACGGGGGAAATAAGCTTCAAAACTGTCCCCTTTCATTCCGCTGAAGACCATGCCCGTCTTTTCTTTTATACACATTCTTGTAGCCTACATATTGCTGTGAAGCCTAAAAGAAATAAAGGTATTTTCATCCTCTATGTGCTGTTATATGTCATAGTCATCAAAAATAGTAGACTGTGTCCTCATGAAACAATATGGTGCACCTGGGTAAGAGACTATTCATGAAGGAATTCTATCTGAAGCTCCAGGATGTCACTTTTTTTCTTTTTTTTTTTTCTTTATAATGAATATTGGAATCTAACCCAGTTCTTCAGCAATTTGTGGTTATTTTTTAATTACAGACAATTAAAAGCCCATTATTTGTAAAGAATTTGAAAAAGTAAAACAACATACAGAGTTCCAAAATCAGAAATTGAAAAGGTGTTTTACCTTTGTTACTCGAAGTGGAACAATAACTTCAGCATAGACTAGAGTGAGAGTAGACTCCAGTTTATTTCTTTGCTTTTGTACTGTCTGTGTTTTCATCAACTTGTGTGTTAAAAGCCCATGCTTTAAAATGTTGTTGTTTTTCCTTTAGCTAAGAGATGTCTTTTCATATGCGAGCCAATCCACCCACACTCTTCCTGTGATTATCCTCAAGAAATGGGAAGAAAATTCCATACAGTGTGTATACCCGATAACACCACATTTATATTTCAAGCCTAGTTTCACTTGATTAATAGTTTCCCTTCCTTTCCAATTCCCAAGAAATGTGTATTCCCACAAGGCTTTTTTGGAAAATGCATGATAATTACTGTGCTGGAGGAATCCCTCCTATGGATGCCACTCTTACCACAGAAAAGAGGTAGGTAAAAACAGCCTCACATTTGGCATTTGAAGGAGTGAAAGGCAACACTTAGGAATTCCCGTACAGCATCACCCTTACAGTCTCCTAAGGAAATCCACCGTAAAATACAGTGTGTGCTGAGAACAGGCTGGGCCACCTAAATATGGATTGCTTTTGGCTTCAGCTATTCAGAAATCCCCAGAACAGGTGCCAAATTAAGTCACTCTACTAGCTGCTTTCCATGGCTGAAGGTCAGTAATAGTTAACACAGAGAGGAATTTGGATAGCACATCTCGCAATTCAAGAGCACCACGACTGTCCTAAAACACCAATGCATTCTTACCTCAGAAAACCTCAGTTGTAGAGCAGTTTAGCTTTCCTTTTACATGGAAGCAGTTTTCAGCTTATAAGGAAAACATATTAGTCTTTCATATCAGCATTAATTCATGCCACATTTCCCATCTATTTATAACTCAAACATTCTAAATTAGAACTATTAGATGCAAATATATTATAAACTGACAGAAGGCAAAATATTCCATAAATCTGATTTGGAAAAGGGAAATATTCATTCATATATAGCTGACTAATGGTTCTACAGTTGCAATTTCAGGAACATGATTTTCTGAAAGAATTGCTGACAACCCATGTTAAACTTTGAAGATTAGTATGTTTAGCCATAATTTTGCTCCCATTTGAATCCTACTTTGTTGTCTGCTTGTTTCTTATTGCATTCTTTGTTTCTTAGAACACTTGCATAAATAGAGAATTTTTGTTACTTGAAAGCTTTTTGATCTCCTTTTCATTTCCCACCTGCAATTATAACTCTTCCTTGGTGACATCATCCGTTGGATGCAGTGAAAAGAATTCTGATAAATAGCTGAATAACGAATTATTGACATCAAGTGGAAAATAGCCAGTTGGAACTGATGAACTCTCAAAAAGTCTGCATGCAAGAATCATAAATAAGAAAGAATACAATCAGAGAAACAGAGAAAATACTCTATGTAAGCTATGCAGTGCAAAGTCAATGCAAAGAATTGAAAATCTCACGAAGGTGGTTGGTAATACTAAGTTTGCTATGTAACCTGGTTAGCTAGAGAATGCTCACAATTATGAATACAGTAATAGCGATATATTATTATACTTTATTTCAGTAAACAGTGAACTAGCACAGCGCTTGTTTCTTTTTTTCCCCACATCTACTTAAGTTCAAGCTGGGTGCACTTTTAAGAGTATCCTTCTGCATACCTGAATTTCATTCTGGCAGTGAAACACACTATAAACAAATGGTAGGCCCACATTGGTTCGCTATTTTGCCTTTTTCCTTATTCTTCAGAATATTAGCTGCATTATATGTAAGTCCAGGCTCTGAGCAAGTACAAAGCAGTATAAAACTCTGAATGTGAGTGGAGTTGCCTTTCAACTGTGCCAGTGAAGAATCTCCCATTTTTCTGAAACAAGTGCTGGTGTATACTACTACTTTTTCTGTTGTAAACTGAGAACATAGTGACCTTAAGCACAGACCTTGATCATATTTACTAGCCCGACATGGAAGTATGGATTGCAACCCACTTCCCTCTATTAGGTGTGAAGTATCCTTAAAAGAGAATTAAAAAGCAGTTGCCGCTCCTGGGCTCTGTCTACTCTTGTTGCAGTGCTTCATAATATTCACAGCATAAAACTGAAGGCAGGGAATATAGCGTGTACCAGTAGTCCTAGTGCTGGACTCTTCTTTTGAAGGAATTGTGAAAGAAGGAATTGTGAAAGAAGGAGTTACTGCCAGTTTAAACTTTTGTTGGCTTTGGTACTCTTGGCTTTCTAGATAGAGGGAAATGGTAGTTAATATGTATTCTGCAAAATCATCAGGTTAACACAGAGTGCAGTTTAACTCATGGTTATAGATTATTATCACTGTAGCCACTTTTTAGACAAACCTGCTATGTCTTTGTTCACTGAATAATAAGATATAAAAAGTTACTGGACTTCAGAGCACGTTGGAAGAATGTAACACATAGAGACTCAGTAATAACCCCTAAAAGAATAACAACAGGCAGCCAGAGTTGGTTTGTGTCCACAATCAAAACGGCATTTCCCATAGTACTTAATACAAGCGCTGTGTACTAATAAGCACAGATAACGTTAAGGCTTTCCGCTGTACTTTGAACTTACACAGCTTATCGCTTCATAGTAGACATGATCCAAATGCATTCTCTGGTTCAAAACCAGTTGCCCTCTGCAATAACTTAACAGGTGCTCCTACTTCAAACCTAGTTATTGAAGTCTAGAAATCTTTTTCATGCACAGGTTATATCTGCTGTAAGTCCATCAAAGCTACTGTGGGTTTACACCATTGCAAGAGCAAAAGAAAAGTGGCACTGCATATCCTCTCATACCCAAGGGTCTCTGTCTCCACCTGTTTGGAATGTCATTTTTGGGAAACCCATGAGCTCTGCAGTATGAACCAACCAAAACAGATTTGGTTTAAAACAGACTTTTTGAGAGTTCAGGTAGACAGTGTATGTAAACAAGATGGTAGAAACCACTGCTAGGTTATCCCCCGTCTTCTGATAGTCTTATGCACAAAGAGAGATGGAAATCAGAAAACTATTTCAGAAACTCTGATTCTGCAAGAGATACATTTTGCGTCTGACCCTTTAAAAAAATGTCAGCAATACTGTATTTGCCTTTCTTGATCTTTGAATCAGTACCTTCTGGCTGTGTAAGATACTGGCAAATACATTTTGCGTCCAAGCTGATTCTTTCAGAACTGTCACAAGCGACTTTTCACATGGAGCATCATCTATGTGACACTTATAGTTCCTGGCAAAAGCAGGCACAGACATGCCTGAGAGTGCCACTCTTTTCTCTCTGAGAGGACAAACCTCAGAATGATTCTTTTACCAAAGAAGACGAACAGTTTGTTGCATGGTAGACTTCTATGGCATACTTCTTATTTAAAATCATATATGTAGTCACTAAAAGGAACACTGTGACCTCTTTGACTGTCACCATCAATACAGTGATGTCACTTAGGTCCACTTTGCTTCTCATTGTCCAGATGACACAGTTCCTCGGATTTCTTCATGCTGGGTTGAAATAATTGCTTGAATGAGAAGTAATTACCCGAAGCACATCTGAGACAAGCTGGCAGACTATCTGAGAGGTACTGTCTGAGACTGAAGGAGCAATTTCCTTCCTTTTAGCCAAGCTGGTGAACTGAAAGTATCTTCTAGGACCTTTAGGTGCATCTTGATACCTTGGCAGCAATAGTAGCCAGGGAATTTATTCTGTTTTGTTTTCTCAATTACAAACATGTGTCCAAATGCAGACTTTCCACTGTTCTACTTATCCAGAACAAGCAGTTGTAGAGTCCAGGTTTTAAAATAATTTGAAAGCTCAGTAAGAATAAAATACGGTTTGCTTTCTACTCCATGTCTTTTACTGCGTTGCTGTTTAATAGCTATATTCACTTTTACTTCTGATCTGGATGCACATTAATTACTGGGTTGGTAGCTCACTCTATCTGAAAGAGACAGTATCTTACAAGGCCACAGGTAAGATCACCAGAGGAATACATGCTCATGGTCCTCACATTTGGAGTTCTGGATCGATGAACTTCTGGTGTGGTCTTTAGTTCTTGGTCTAGCATGCTGGTTATCAGTGAATACTACTGATGTAAGCTATAATAACTTAGGATTTTATTCAGAGGAAAATTGTCTTGGTTTCACTGGTTGGAAGATGTTTATTTGAAATCATGACAGTTTCATTTTATCAATAAAGTGAGTTTTTGTAGATCATCTACATTCATCCAGAACATTTGGGACAGGTGCATTATATAAATTGATCAAATAATTGCATAAATTGCATAACCGTTCTAGATATTAAAAGCAAGAGTTTACTGGAAAATACACATACGATGGCTGGTGCAGAAAGCAAGGCATGACTGAGGCTTATCAGGCACAGTCATCTGAAGGTCTCACTTTAATAATTTGTGCTATTAGAGAAGATAATATCACTTCATTCCCCAGCACAGGGGAATGAAGCTATTTCACAAGTTGATGCAAACACAAGCAGTTAGCTGTAATAATTTATTGGGTTCAGTCCTTCACTGTTATGCAATGATACACAGCTGTTTTACCAGGTCAGAGAGTGCTTTTCTTTTTAGTTCACTGTTATGGGTACATTATAATCTCTGTATTAGTTTTCCTGAACCGAACACATATCCATCATAAATGTTTTAGCAATGCATTCAGAAAACAGGCAGCACAGCTTGTCACTTTTTACAGACTATCATCGTCTGGTGCTGCTAGGGCAGGGTAAGGGCTGAATAAGTGCTCTTCCATTGAGAAACTGCCCAAGATCTCACTTTCTGTAACAATTTCAGTTAAAGTACCTGTTAAAATCTTAACGGGGTGGATGGCAGTATAAACGAAGCCAAGTTTTACAGTGGAGGCCTGTTCCAAAGATGAGGCAATTCAATAGTAGACTTCTCAGTGATTTCATAGTGATTTCTGGGATTTTACAGCAGGCCTTCAACGTAAAACTTTTTCTCGCTGTAATTTAAGAGAGTGAGGAGGCAAGAGAGACATTTCAAATGTACTTCTTTTGATTGGAAGGCCTTGTATCCAGTGACTGTATTTTTAGCATCTGCTAGTCAGGTATCGTCTTTCACCATTGTATTAACCTGCACTACCAATATTTTCTTCGCTTTGGTTTCTATGAAAAGATGAAAGTTTTCTATTAAAAAAAAAAATGTACGCTTGAGTATAAATAATGAAGACTGTTCTGCTAATTCACTTGAGTGTCAGTTTGTAAAGATAGCCAGATACCCACAATTTTACAGTCTGGGTCGAGATTGGATAAACATCTATGAGAGCAAGCTTTCTTATCAGATTCCAGCACTTCCACTTGGCATCTCAGCTGGAAATACCAGAAGAAAAGCCTTTCTGTTAGAGCACAGTCATTTCCAGTCCCTGGTGGAAATCAGAGGTGCCAAAGTACTTTTGCTCATGAAGGGTTCAGTGTAAGTTCAGTTCCAAACAAGGGCTAAGGTTTCTTTTGTGTTTCTTCCTTGAATCCTGGGGGGGGGGCTTGATTTTTAAGTACTGTATTTTTATTTTGAACCCTAGTTGTAAACCAGGAGGTTCTTCACTTCTAATTGCTATCTAAGGATGTGACTCAATCCAATAGTTTTGAAAAGAACCACTGATTTTACATATATTAATTGTCAGGTTTTCTGTAAAAGAGAAAGGATGTGGTTAAGGTATTGGATTGAACTTTCCTTAAGTCAATTATTAAGTCTAAACTTTTCCAAAAAATGCATAACTATCTTATTCTGCCTGAGGAGATTTGGGCAGCAATCATTTATATCCCCAAAGACTACCCTAATCACTGTACTTCTGCATAGTCTGGGAGTGGGAGGAGGAAAGTCTTCTTGGCCACTTTTGATGAAGATATTTCACTTTGAATAAAATAATATGAATTAGATGAAGAGGTTTAATACACATCTCTCTATATTCAGACAAGTGCTTAAGCTAAAAGACAGTTTTATTCTCAGTAGTTACCTCAATTAATATTTAAATGAGTGCATATGAAGTAGAGCAGTTTCAGCCAGAGACGCAGAGCAGACCCTCTGCTCCAAAATGTGGCACATCCAGACATTAGACCATGCTTGCAGGAAGCGTGAGTTCAAGACCGCTGAAGCAGGTGAGGAATGTGAGTTCAAGGCTTCCAAGACCCTCCGGAGTGCTCTAATGGGCAACTGCAGAGACAGCACCACCACCTCTTCCAGCAATTTTTCTCTGTGTATGATAACTGGTCCATTAGCCATGTTCTGACAGTTCCCAAATTCTGAGGGATGTTTAGTTGGATACTTAGTTCAGTGGATGTTTAGTTCATAGCGACATGCTTTTGGTGGTCCTGCGCATGCTGACAAGCAGATATTCAAAGTCAAATTGGGGCTGATCTTGGTTAATTCTCCTCTTCAGCAGGGAAGGCACTGTCAGAGGGTCAATCATCCTACATACCTTGGACTCACATCTTATGATAGGAAGAGTGGTCCTTTGAAGGTTTCTATTTCTCTTCACAGTAGGAACGTAGACATACAGTTTTGATTACATTAACTTTTAGGGTAACTGGTAGCAAACTTACTACTAAATACTCAGGAAGACTGTCTTGTGAAAGTGGATACATTTACAAATTTCAGACATCTATATTGTTTGATTACAGATTGTGGGGTCTTTGAGAGTTAAAATGTTGAATGTCAGCAACAAAAGTAGGAAGCAGATACTGCAATCTTTTTGCTGATGTAGCTTTGCCTGCCTGTTTGATTTCTACTCTCCCTAGGCCTGAGGTCAGTTCTTCAGGTGCTGTTCTAAGACAAATAACAATCTTTATTTTTCTTCGTACATGGTTTAACTTGAAAATGCTGTGTGACAGTAAAAATTATTCAGGATACTGCCTTTAAAACCTTTGATAAAGTTCATAAATATCTTTTTTTATGTCTTGGTTTCCTTCTTGCCCAAATATCCAAAAAACTATGCTTTGCCAATTTCATATAGTTGTGCAGATGGATTGACTGGGAAAGATAGCATGATCCTTTTTAATAACATTTTCAGTTTTGCCTCCAAATTAAAAATATTCATTACCTTTGAAAATACTATGAAAGTTGCAACATCTGTAATTCTTTTAATCAGTTATTTTTTTAAAAGTTTATATTAAAGAATCAGGAAATCTCTCTGTTCTTCCCATTCGTTCTTAGTTCAGAACTTCATCTTAAAAAATGGAGCACAGAAAAATTTTTTGTTCTCATATATAGGTGACAGACTATGGCTCTCCCTTACAGCTGATCTGTGGAAAGCGCACTCCTATTGTCAGATTCCTAAGACTGTATCGGAATACTGTATTATCGATACTGTAGTATATAACCATAGGTTGTCATATGCCAGCACAAGGCAGGGACAGAAATATCCATAGGATAGTATATAGCTTGAGTTGCAAAACTGGATCTTATCTTAAATCCATGCTGGTTTAATTCTGATATTTATGTCTGAAAAAAACTGTTATGTCATACTACAGGGAAGTGCTACAGCCCTGAGTAAAGTGAACCAAGATTTTCCTGCTGCTTCAGACAGAAGAGCTGATGATGAGTGTTACCAGAAGGTCACCCAAGGTAACACAGCTGCTTTAGCGCAATGTAGCATCTTTGCCTAGAAAGCAAGAGTCCTGGCTCATCTTCTGCCTGAAATTATTTTTCTTGTTGTGTGTATTTTCTTGAATTAATTCAGAAAAATGTGTGGATTGTACCTGTGAGTTGCCTGTACTGTGGAACAGTGTGGAAATAGGCAATGATCCAGCAATTAGCATCACTAACCCAGTTATCATGGCATTTTTAATTTCTTCCTGTGGATTTCAGCTTCTTGAATAAGGCTGGCTACAGTCTTTGAATAGCAACATCATCAGGAGATGTGTACAATATGGGCTGTACACTGCTGGGTTTATAATCCTGGACCTAAAGTGTGAGCTGGGAAAGGGACACGCTCTTTCCAGTCCCTAACCATCCATTTGACTCACTCAAGGGCAAATTTATTTTATCAGCAGTTGATTACCTGACTGGAATAAGTGAACTTCAGAGAAGGCCAAGGAAACAGAGCTGAAACAGACATCTGTCCAGATCACAGTGACAATGAAGTTTGCGAAATGATGCATTTTTCCTGTAGAAAATCCCAATTGGTCCTTTCTTTCTGCATATATTTTTTTCTCCAGAAGTTAATTAATTGATATTTATTTTTCATAATATGTTCCTTCTATTAGTAACATTATAGCCTACTGCACAATACGCACATCAGGTGTTTCTTCTTTTTGCAGGCTTTCAAACAACTGTAGCGTGGCACTAGCTGCTTAGCAAGACAGAGCACACACTACCCACTGCTAATTCTTCTTCAAAGCAGCAGCTGAATTAACATAAGCTTTAAGTGGGCGTTATGTATTCATTTGCACATTTTCTGCTGCTGCTTATGACTGGTTTAGCTGCAATCTGCTACAGATGAAAGGTCTACTGCACCTATACAGAGCCTTATAGAAGCGGCAGATGCTTCAGGAATCTCTGCATAAACTCATGCAACACACTGCAGGTCATTATCTTTAAATGTTTCAGGGGCAGAGAGATACAAATCTCTTTCTCTCTCTTTCTCTACCCACAGTCTCACCCCCCACCAGCTCCAGACAGACACATTAAATTGGCACTCTCTAAAACCTACCTCATCATCATGAGTCATGTTTCATCTTATTGTCCTTTTTCTCTGCTGTCTATTATTCAGGTGAGGCATTTGTCTAAAATATACCCAGGATACACTGGTCATAAAGGAGATATTTTCTTTTGCATTTGCCTCATTTACATGCAAACAATGGCAGTGCTTGCTTCTCCATGCACCTCTGCTGCAGTATCCCCAGCCTGAAGGACTCTATGCACAACCCCGCTGTTGAGCATGCTGAAATAAACTTGTTAAACTATTTCCTTAGAAAGAATAAGATGAAATCAACAGTATCATTCTCTGCTGTTAACTAGATGAGATCCGAAGTCAGATTTTTTGCAGAAGTTCCTGTGATAACTCACAACTACTGCTTGTTTCGTTTTTTTCTGTGTAAGCAGCACTTGCAGAAAAAAATCAGTACTGTGGCTCCCTGAATTCAGATTAAATCAGGAAATATATGCTATTTCTAGTTCTGTAAAGTATGATCTTCTTCTCTTGCCTTCTTCTTGGAAATTACTTTGCATGGCTGCTTTTTTTTTTTTTTCTCCCCAGAGCACATTGCATTTTTTTGTTGATGTGTGCGGTAGTAATTTCCAAGACCACATAGGAACAAAAGCAAAGTGTGCACTGTTTGTTTCGGTGGCGTATCCAGCCACTGTGCAGCAAGGGTAGAACTTGTTCATGAATTGCTCTTCATTTTGTTACCAGTTACCACCGTGACCACTCTGTGCAAGTTGCTTCACACACAGAACTGTAGAGGCATGTTTAATCTCTTGCCTCACTGACATCACTTCATAAAGCAATGCATAAAGGGGATTGCATAAAAATGTCAAATTTTTTTTTTTTTCTGGCTTATATTTTATAATGTATATGTCAGGACAGCTTAGGCATTTTATAATAACACTTCTGTATTAACTTTCACTTTGAAACATCCTTTTCTACAGCCTGTGGTTGGTATGCATGAAAACCTGTGGACTGTATCACTGGAGGTATGTCAAATATTGAATGTCACGCAAGGCAGCAGAGCTATTCAAGGGCAGATGGCTAGAAGTTAGACTGTGACCCACAGTGTATTAAGCTCTACTGTAGGGTAATGAATCTTTCTTGTATCTCCAAATAATGACATAGCACAAACTGCCTTACTTCCTCCAGTCCTTTTGGTAGCACTGATTTACTTAGTCAGGCTGTAATTATGAGAGATGGTGGGAAGGGTGGCGACAAACTGCAGAAACCACTGCAAGAACTGAGACGAGAGGGCTGATGTCCATGTTTTGAACACAGCAATTATCTGTATGAAAACTATCTCTGGACGTGCTTACTTTCCATTGCAACTCACGCCTTATAAATTGTTCTTTTTTTCTTCTTGGCTAGTGTAATATGCAGCATACAGTTTCCCACCAGTAACAGGTTGCTATTTATGAGCCCTACTTGGTAAAGAAAGCTATTAACTTTTGAGCCTCCCTTTGAAATGTTAAATCCTTTAGATTTAAGTAGCTTGTTCATATTTGCACACATTTCGTTTTTTAATGTTATTGGCTACTTAGTTTAACGACATATTTGCCCCTGAATATTATTTTAAATAATCCCAGGAAATGGCTTGGATGCAGTAACTGAATGATAAATTGATAGGTTGCTTTTCAGCTGTAGGTGAAATGTCCCTGTTGTCACATATGCTGTTTGACATTCTGAAAACTGTCTTTTGAAACAAATATTTTCCAACAGGGAAAGACAAAAAATAATATCACATACTAGGACTTTTATTTGAACCAGAACAAAGGGGTGACACACTAAAAATATTATTGTTTAAAAGATTTTTTCTTTCTTATTTTTTTTTCACATTAGATTGTGCATTTTTTGGATTCCTAATACGTCACATCAATTCTCATGAAGGAAAAACTCAAGCCTTGGACATGGGCTCACCAGGTTTTACTCATAAAATATGCGAACATTTAATCTCAGACAACCAAGCAGGTTCCATTTGTAACTAAAACACCTCCATACCATCTTAATACAAGCGTCTTGTGATGGTGGGATGAATGGCCCTCTTGAGATGCCTGTCTCTCAATTTAATGCAGATGGAGCCTAGATCACCATCCTAGATTTGATGTCATACCTAACCTTTAGATGAATAAATTTTGATGAGGTGAATTGCATGTGAATTCACATAAAGATTGTTTCAACATAGTATGAACTCAAAATGCTTTTATTTAGAAGAAATTTCAGCATTAATTGCAATATAGAAGAACATAAAATAAATTAGATAATAAAAGCTTTTGCACTGCAATGTGACTTCATGAGAAATTAGGCAACAATGAGGGAAAGAGGGCTGAATAGACTCCTCAAGAGAGAAAAAGGGCTCTTACTCTTTGCACTGTTCCCTAGGTAGAATAATGATACACATTTCACTCCCATCCTCCCCCCTGCACGTTTGGGCTGTAGAAGCAGTGAAAGAAGGAAGTTGCCCCTTAGGAAGATAGGATATTCAAGGACAACAGGCCAAATTAGGAGGGCAATAAAGGTGAGAAATTACTGGAAACTGGTCTTTGAGTTTAATTAATAAAAAAAACAAGCCCACACAAGTACTTTTTTTTTTTAAATGTCTTTGAACTGGATCATCGTTATCTACCTAATTTTGTCAAAATGGTGCTTTCTGATGAAAATTATTTCGAAATTAATTTGCTATGTGGTTTTTTTCATAGTGTATTTGGTAAACTCATCTACAAAAGCATTCTTCTTACTCAAGAACAAGGTAAAATACAAACTGTCATGCGAAATAAGAGGAAAATATGAAAAAAAACCTCCGAGAATTCATTGTGGTGTTATTAACAAATCCACATTTAAATAGCTACATCCCACCCCCTGAATTTCACTCTGATTTCAGCCATGTGATTCCCGTGTTTACTAATTATTTCTATAGAAGTGCTATATATCATTAAGCAGCTGTGATGGCTGGAGAGACTGACATTTCTGTGATGGATCATGGTCATGCATTTACATATAGGAGAGGTATTTTGGCAATACTTTTGTATTAGATGAAAATATCAGAGAAAATAATTGCACTTTTAGAACTTTGTATTACTTTTTTTCTCCAGAAAATGAAGAAAATTATTTTAAAAAATTGAAAAACTATCAGCTAGCTGTAGGATGCACATCCCTGCGTGCATCAGACTCTGTTGACACAAGGCAAACCAGAAATTCTTAACTACTCTTGTAATGAGTTATCTATGTTTACTGACAACCAGAAGAATTTTTTTATGAGAAATCACTTTCTGATGTTGGAATCTTAGACCATAATATTCAGACACAAACAACAGAACTTAAACATATAAAAACTTGCTTAGTTACTCATGTGGTCAGACCGTTACTGGTGGTATGTACTCAGCGCTTCCACTGGACTCTGGAAGAACCATTTTATGGCTCAACACCTTTAAAATGAGACTGTAGAAAACTGGATTGAAAAACCTAACGTACGTAATATTGACTGAAAAGCAAAGTTTTTTCAAAGCCAAACGTTTTGTTTAATATATCAGTCATTGTAAATAATGATAACCTCTGTGTTTAGCTTTTGGAGGCATTTGCGCTTTATATAAAACAAGTGCCATTACTAAATTAGCTAATTTAAACAGTCTTGTTAAAGGAGTTAACCCTGTGAGTGCTTACTGAAAAGACAGCCTGACTTTTTTCCATCACATTCCTTGTGTTAATCAACTACTGGCTAGACAGGGACTTACTGTCATTTGGGTATGTATTTCCACCAGGGTCAGTGAACAACCCAGAAAATCACGGCTCGTTAACATGGGCTTGGGTTTATTGTTTTTTCCTCAGTAAAAATGCTTCAAAAATTTAAGGGGGGGAAAAGAAGATGCTGTAAATATGTAAAGCAAGAGTACATTCATTAAAATGAAAGGTGTTGTAAATAGAAGCAACTCTATTAATTCAGAAGAACTGCTATGCCAGAATGTCAATTTTCAAAGCCACATGGGGATTTTGTCTGTAAACTTCCCATTAACTTTGATGTGAAATTCTCTGATGATGATTATTACTGTTTTGCTTTTGTTCAAATGATTCACCTAATTTTTTTTTAACGGTAGAATTACTTTCTCTTAAATGTACTTTTCTGGCAAGCTCACAACATTAGCCCTCCTTTAGCAAATGTTTGAGATAATTACAGACAAGACAGAACATTAGAAGCAATGATAGACAGGGAACTACAACTTCTCAGCTCTAGCTGATTTGATATTTGAAATATTTGAAAGGGTGGCAGTGATGTGGAAGGTAGAGCCAAGACAACAGGTTTCACTCAAGGATACAGCTCAGGCTATGACATAAAGAGCAGGTGTTACCCCAACTTGATTGAAGTCTCATCGTGTCATTCTTGACCTGTTAAACTGCAGAGGTCCATCAGTTACAGTTTCTTTATTCTAGCAAAGTCCCATAGTAAGGAGTCGTCAAAGGCAGTTGGGTGAATAATGGGGGAATTACAGACTATGCTTGCATTTGAGGTCCTAATAAAGTTCCTTTTATTTTACATATAACTGAAGAAATTTGAAGGTGTGGCTAAATATTATTTTAAAATGCTACCTCTATCTTGCTATTTAGAAATAGACTTGTACCCTCACACGTATATTTGCATCTGTATGGATATATGCCCTTTTAAAAATAAACAAATTCAGTCATATGGCTGTGCAGCTCTTGCATTATGTAAATAGCCCCAGGCTGCAAGGGTGATCTTGCCTTTTGTTAATTTGAAAGTTAAAAGCTCGCCCTAAGTTAATCACGTGGGCTGGGATTCTTCTTACCCTTACTTCATATATTTCTAGATTCAGGCTCATAATTTGCCTCCATGGCCACTGGTCACTTCTGGAGGACAACCGACGTTTCCTGTCATACATCTCTCTCCAAGGCCAGAAGAATCTTTCTCAGCAGGTGCCCAAACCTCTGTATAAAATACAGGGCAAGTACATGACTAACTTGGACTGGACTCGCAGGTCACTAAAATTAGTGAGGTGAATCCTACCTGTCTAGGTTTGCTGTCTCCATGTAGACTGTTTGTGTCATGTAGAAAATGAATGCTACAACAAACATCACCCTTGTAAGATCCCAGAACTCCAAAACACATCCACGTGAAGTTATTTTCTTGAGTTTTTTGTCTAAACTGAGTGCGAAGTTTAAGTATTTGACTGATGTTTGAATAATGTCTTCAGCATTTGTCAGGCATTTTTAATAAGCATATACAAGTAAATTTTTAAAAACCTCAGAGTCTTACCGCTTCAAAAAATATTGATTAGATCTTCAACACCTTCTTGTGAGGCAAAGGAGATTATTGTAACAAATACATTCATCTGAGAGCAAAGACAGTGAGACCAGATACAATTATCTTGGCTCAGAGTCTAAACCCTTCATTTTAAGTTGGTAATTACCTTCTTTTTGGCCTCAAGAATGTTATATTTCTGAAAAAAGAAAACAACAGCATGATTTTCTTTATTTAAAAATTTCAGTCTCTGTGTGATGTGATTATATCAATGCACAACCTATAGCAAAATTGCCAGAAAAGACTCATTATGAAAGCCAAGTGAAAAAAGAAATATGCCATAATTAATTTGATATTGTCTCTGCCAGTGCTTCTTGGGTATTAGGGTATAAATAAGTTAGCTATGGTCATTCACTTCACCTGTTCATGCACTTGGGGATAGCCAGGATATTTAGAACCTCAGTACTGTCCATTCAGCAACTAATGTGAAGATTTCTTTCAAAAGACTTCTTCTTAAAGACTTCTTTAAAGACTTCTGCTGATATACATTTTTTTTCCTCATTTTATTCCTCCACAAAAAAGAGTGTAGCATATGAACCTTACACTGACTGATTTCTTGCACATGACTAAAAAAGTCTCAGCTTGGAAACCTGGGGAAATGTGTGACATTCCCTTAAAGTCTGCCTCTATCACAAAACAGTAAAACACCTCCAATCTGAATTAAAGTCAGAGCAAACTTTGGGTAGATGGCATCTTTCATATTCCTTCTTCCCTAGAAGAAACTGACTAACTCCACCTGGATTCTTTGGCAATCCTTAGTGACAGCAGTCCTGGTGGAGAGAACATATAGGAGATGATCATGCAATAAGGCTTTTGAACATGACAGCTTGCTCTTACTTCTTAAAAGAACGTAAGAAAGAAAGAAAGAAAGTTTTCTTTAAAAATGCCTAATGTTAATGGAATATGCCCCTGTTCTGTCAAATTGCAGCATTTCTTGCATTGGGGTCCCATTTTCTTAACATACACTGGCATAAACTACTTTCCAAAATATCATCTATTTTAAAGTGGTTACCTTTTTTTTCTGTTCTCCAGTGAAACTTATATAATAACTTTCTGTTAAAAAGGAAAGCCAATAGCATCTTTATCCTTCCCACATGAATCTTTCTTTTTTTTTAATTTGCCAGAAAAAAACCGTGGCTTGATGTTCCTCTTGGAATGGGAATGTTTTTGAAAATACATACTAAAATGTGAATTTTAGTGTTTTCAATATGCTGGAATATAGGCAGACGTATTTTCTGTGGATACACCTTAAGAACCTCCCCCTCCACAACCTTGCTTGATAGTAACACTGTTGGAAGATGTTTAATGTGTTTGACCTCATTCATTTTGCTGCAAAAACAATGACAATGTTCATTTACCAATTTTTGTTTATGGTTTGTTTTTTGTAACCCTGGATCAGGAATTAATATTTCCTTAATTCACAAGCGATCCTTCCTGATTCAATGACTTGAAGAGAGTTGTTCTCATCTTGCACAGGTTAAAACCAGTGCAAGACCAGTGACTTAAAATAAATTGTTCCTAAATGAATCCGACACAGGTTACAAAAAGAATTAGTTCATGATCTTGTCCATAGCAAAACATGGCAGCAGAGCCCATGAGAGGGACTTTTCATTCACTTTCCCTTTAACAAACTCCTCAATGCTTCTTTCATTGTTACTCTGTCGTCTTCTGCAGCCAGTGGATAAGATGGCAAATTTCCTGCTCATTTAAGTATTGTGTACAAGTATTGTGTAAAATAATCTTTTTTGGGGTCCAGAAGGCTTTTTCTCCTGCTGTACTATACCTGTCTGCAAGCAACTCCTCTCTGGTTTCTAATTTTGAGTGTTTGTTAGAAATGTTTTTACATCAGCTGGCAAGGTGACAATAGAACAATCCTATCTACAGCAGAAGGAAATGTTCTCTTCAAAAGCATTATGCAAAAACAAAAGGCAAATAAGCATTAAAATAAAGCACTTAAAAATATGCTAGAGAGTCCTTGATGTGTCTTTCCATTATCTGAAGGAGATGTGAGATAATAATTAAAAACCCCCAAATAATGTATTCCTAGGCAGATCACTACAACCTCTGGGGACTTGTCTGATGTATTTACATATGTATCGTAATAGTTACCTTAACTTTTCCTGTCTCTTTTTATATGAGTTCATCTACATTGATTTTAATACTGATGCTCAAAAAGTCTGCCTTGGTTATTCTCATTAGACTTCCCTGCCTTAACTGGTGGGCACCAAAATATTAACCAAATACTCAAGGACATGCTAATTCTCTCTTTTGCATCTTATATTGCTTTCTATAAAAAAGATAAAATTGATTTTCAGAGACAACATGCTATTACAGTAAAGCTTCATCTCAAAGAATAGCAACGGAGTTGAATGGAGCAACCACAGTTACTCTCTGATAGGGAGATCCCTTCTGATAGGGACGGGTGATGCTATGGTTTTCTCAGCTATAGACACTCAAAAATCATGGGTTAAGTCCATCCTCAACACATCCAAAATAATAATTAAAACATCGATTTTTTTTTATTTTCCTCTTGGGTTTTGAGACTGTACATGTGCTCATAGCACACTTTCAAACCATTCTTTTCAGTCGAGTACTTTTTTTTTAGTTTTTAACTGAAAACTGGAATTATGTTTTTGTTCCTTATCTGCAACAGCTGAGGTTTAAGAGAATGTATTAAAGAGAGGAAGGCCCCAGATAAATTGCAGGAGCTGGCAACACACATGTAAGAAAACCATGGAAGATGTAACATATTTCTGTAGTATAAAATAAAACTGTGGCACCAAAAAAATGTGCAAAATTTAGAGAATTAAAGTTAGATACTGCTGGCTGATCTTTAAAAGGAATTGTATAAACATTCAAAGTGCCAGTGTTTGACTGTTCAATTTAATAAAAGCAGTAAGAAATATGTTTCTCATTTCACTGCTTCTTGGTATTCATACAGGCTAATTCTCACTCTGCCAGTGGCTCATTTCTTCAATTATAGGATGTACCTTCATTATTGTTGATGTATTATATTAGACAGTAAGTGTCTTATGTTAATATTCAGAAACTTCTGGTTGCCAGGCATTCTCCTTAAAGAAAAAAACGTAGAATTTTCTTTTTAATTAAACAGTTGTCTTCAATATGAATAGTTGTCATAAGCTACTGCCATTACCCAAGGGGTAACGTTTCCAAAGATTATTACAGAATTAGTCAATAAGAAATCCCACACCTGTATTTACTGAATAGTATATGGAATACATAAAAGCAGTCAAATTGCCAAGTAGACAGTTCTCTAGTACGGCCCCCAAAAAGAGGAACTGTATTACAGTACTGAAGAAACTTCGGGCAGTTTCTACAGTTTCCCATTGTATTCTGTGAAGAAATGAGACAACCACCTTTGTAATTTGTATCATCTGCTCTTATTACTGCAATACTCATCTTTTGCCCTCAGTTTTTCCATGGTGTCTGTTGCAGACATTTGACTCATCTCATTAACTGGTCCATAATAGTTTGATGAGGAAATGATGTTACTGGAGAAATGTAGGCAGCTCTCAGTGAGGAGCGGTGGCAAAGGCAGAGTGGGTACCACCTCTTACTATGAATCCAGAAGCCTGGGTTTGAGCCGTCTGTCCTGTAGTGAGGGCAGCAGTGAGGGCTGTCCTCAAGTGACCCAGTGTGGAAAGGGGATAATCTGGATTAGGTAACTCAGGGTAGCTGGAAAGGGGACTGCTCTGTCACTCACTTGTGCATCACTGACTACACAGCAGATACTGCCTCACCTTAACCACTCCTGATCACTTGCAAAGCCTTGGGCGAAGTGGACACATCTCAGTGTAACGAATCTGGTCTTGATCAGTGCCTTTGGGCTGTTTCTTAAAAATCTGAAATATGAAACTTGACTGTGAACTTCGCAGCGTGTAGAATTTTTTCCTGCATGATTGACTAAAATGGAGACGTCATCAAAAATACACCCAGCTTCACACGATTAAGCCTGGGAAAATAGTGGGAAGATATTTCACTGTGTTTTCCACTCTCTTTCCCAGTTCTTCTTTGGCTACTGCAGTAATATGCAAGGAAATAACAATCTTACAGAAATACTGTGTCTTGGAAAAAAAAACCAAAAAATGCTTTTTAACAACAGGATTCATTATTTAATCAAAGCAAAACCAGTATGACAGTGTCTCCAATGGTGATTCAGTTCATCCTATGAGAAATACCTAAGACAAGCGGGATAAATTGCTCTCTAGAAGTGACATTCTTTTTCTATTGCCCCCTGAGGGAGCCCAGATGACTAGGTTAGATTATGTGCCTAGTTTCTAACAGGCTAAAATTAAGTCAGCAGAACACTACCCTAGATGATTGTGTTACAAAAATCATCTCTTTGATGTTTCCCTGTGTTCAGTACGACATTGGCACCAGAAGGAGCCTTGAGTTCAGTTTGATGATGGAAAATCAGTCCTACTGTAAACCCAAAAAAGGTCTCTAAATTATGCAAAATAGTGTAAGACAAACAACCAAACAAAAGCTCCCACCATTTATTTTGTCTTTAGAAGACTAAAAAGGCTTCAGATTTCCTGTTTTATAAAGCTTTAATAATAGATGTGAGTACATTTAATTGTCCTGGTTCTTCTGTTTATCTTTTTCTCTGCATTTTACGTGAAAAACACCCTAATGGAGAACTGGGAAGAAAAATATATTTGGCAGCAAACTGTGGATCGTCAGAGAGCTGTTATCTTGACAAAGGTAACAAACAAAAATGGAGGAAAATATAAGATACAAGAATGTCAACTTCTGCTGCTCCTTCACCAAGATTATTACGATTAGAAAGACCGCTTTCCAACACAGCAATGAGGAAAATAGAGCTGAAATTTATAATGCTTCATCTAAAAGGAACAACAGTCTTCACATGCTGTTAAGAAACATACGTGATAACTTAGAAGAAAGATAAAAAAACTGCTTTCATGATATAAAGGGTTTTCATTATGTAAAGATATAAAGTCACCAGGAGGCAGTTTCTACCTTAACTCTAAGTGAAGAAGAAATCAAGAAAATTTAAACAGAGCCTTAAAAATGTCTTGGACTGCCTGAAAAAATGTCATAGATTAAATTGCTATTGAATTTCTTACCCTTTTGGATGCCTGTTTAGACAAGGAAGATATTCCTAATGTGGGAAAGTACTTGTAGCTCTTCTGTAAGACAGAAGATGAGACATCTCCACTACCTTTAAAATTTTCTGTTTTTTTTCTAAATATGCTTCTTCCACCAGTTAAACTAAGAGAGAATATTTACCAGCATCTGAATAGATACGAACAATATAGGAGAGAAAGAGCAGTTCTCTGCAAACTCCATTTCCTACCTTAAATTATGTTTTTTTGTTTCTTGGTCTCTATTCCTTAGTGTCTGCCGCAGGAGCATTAGAGTGATTGAAGGAATTAATTTTTTCTTAGAAAATCTGAATTTACTTCCCAGATATGCCACCAATTTCTCTGTGTGAACACAAGCAAACCACCTAAGAGCTGAGGTTCAGAAACATTAAACTTTCATAAGACTTCAGAGCTCAGTTCTGAAGACCTTGGGACAGTTTGGGTGTATAGGACATACTTGAGACAATTGTTCTTTCCCCCTTCATGTTGATAGATAAATATTTGCAGTGTTCCTCAATGCTTTAGCAAGTGTCCAACAGTAAATAAAAGCCATGTATCTATCTGGTGTAAATGTGTGTCATACAGTCTGGCTGTTTTTCAAGGCAAATAAACCCTAATAAACACAAGAGTGATTGTCAAAAGAATGTTTCTTTAAGCTCAACATGAGCCAGCAATGTACTCTTGCAGTCCAGAAAGCCAACTGTATCCTGGGCTGCATCAAAAGAAGCGTGGCCAGCAGGCTGAGGGAGGGGATTCTGCCACTCTACCCCGCTCTCCTGAGACCCCGCCTGGAGTACTGCATCCAGCTCTGGGGCCCCCAACAAAAGAAGGACATGGGCCTATCGGACCGAGTCCAGCAGAGGGATCCAAAGATGATCAGAGGGCTGGAGCACCTCTCCTATAAAGACAGGCTGAGAGGGCTGGGGTTTTTCAGCCTGGAGCAGAGAAGACTTCGGGGAGACTTTAGAGCAGCCTTCCAGTACTTAAAGGGGGCCTATAGGAAAGGTGGGGAGGGACTCTTTATCAGGGAGTGTAGTGATAGGACGAGGGGTAATGGTTTTAAACTGAAAGAGGGGAGATTTAGTTTGGATATTAGGAAGAAATTCTTTACTGTCGGGGTGGTGAGACACTGGAACAGGTTGCCCAGAGAAGTTGTGGATGCCCCATCCCTGGAAGTGTTCAAGGCCAGGCTGGATGGGGCTTTGAGCAACCTGGTCTAGTGGGAGGTGTCCCTGCCCATGGCAGGGGGGCTGGAACTGTATGATCTTTAAGGTCTCTTCCAACCCAAACCATTCTATGAATCTATGAGTTATTACGTATGCTAAGATTATCAGAGGTTTGTTCTTGTTTTGATATCAGTAAGATAGTACGTGCCTCTGTAGCTGGCAATCAACATGGTCAAAATGATACCCTTTTTAAGTTTTCCTGCATTTTCTTTTCCTTTTAGGATCGATTTAAACTTAACATTTTTTCCCACATCAGCTTAGGAATCAGTTGTATCATTTAGCCAAGTAAAGTCAAAAAGAATGTTCAAAGTTCTTGGCACTGAATTTCATTAAGCTTTTAGAAGACAACAAAGAATGCATGCAATCTAACCTCAAAATGCTTTCTAATTAAATATTTTTCTGTACAGAATATGACATATCACCACATACTTATTGTAGTAACAGACCTTCCCCAGAATCACAAATACTATGACTAGTGTTATGAGATTATTTTTGTATTACAGCAACAAGAAAGACAATTATTTGATATTGATAAGGAAAATTTACTGATTTATGAATCATAAATCAAAACAGAGCATTACCCAGGAATTTTAATAAATGAACAAATTTCCTTTATTATCTTTTAAATTTGTGTTTCTTTAAGAAGACTTTCATATTTGTTCTGTCTCATCTTAATAAGTCTGTCTGCCACATCTTTCCCTGAACTTCTAATAACTTTTGAACCTGTTAACTGATTTCAGACTAATTTGACACAGAGGTGGAAATTTCCTAAAGAAATTCTTAAGTACATCATTAAAATCTAGCTGGGTAAAGGAGTGTGTGTCCTAATGAAAGGAAAATTACCATATGAATTTATATCTGATTAGGTATCAAAGAATTAAAACAGGAAAAAGCCTTTAGAAGTCTTCTGATGCATGGAAGGATTCAGTCAAATTTGGCCCCTTCTTGATATCAAATTCAATTAATGATGATAATGATGAGCTCTGAGAAGATAAACACTTGAGTAGCCCCAGTGCTTAAGGAACAATATCTTGGTTTACTCGAAGTAAGTAAAGATGTGCTTACATCCTGACAAGAGGACAGTAAAGTCAAGGCAAACTCATTTCAATTACTCTATCTGTGAACTGCATATGGTCTCTGCCTTTAAACTGTCACAGAATCCATGCAGTTTCAGACTCAAACACCTCTGTTGATCAAAGTCAGGTTTTTAAAAGAATTCTTCTTGCGTGAGGAAAGTTTTCTTTTTTCTTAACCTAGTGTGTTATAAACGCTGAAATTAAATGAGATGAGGTTTGAAGGCTCTTCAGCCTACGTTCTTACAGCCTTCATTCTACACACGCACCAAATGTAATAGCCCAAGATATGCAGGAAATCTGACTTGTTTATTTAGAGATCTCTTTTTGCATTAAGCTTCACAAATTTAGCAGCTAAAAGTGGCCTTGACCGTATCGTGCAAGTCATTATTACAGAAGATGCAAAAGAGCTCCATTCTTTTCTGATCGTAGAAGACTACAGATGGTGCTTACTCCTAGATCCCTAACTTTTTATCTACTAAGCGAAGACCAGTTATCCACCTGGTTATGAGCAAATATAGGAAGATAATTTAAATGACCTTGGCAACCATGATGTGAGACAGCTAGCACTTGTGTGCATTGGCAATGGAGATAAATGCCTGTTTAACGTACACAAAAGAAAATCAGGACACTGTAGTTTAAGTGCCAGGGGATTAAACACCCAAAACTGGGGCCGGAGTGTATCATTCTTTAACAGCGCAACAGGCAAAATCTTCCTAAATTAATTCAACCTGAATGAATACAGCCATTTGTAGGTAACGTATGCCAACTATAACATTTGAATTAGTTTTCATTTCTTGATTCATCCCTACTTCAACTAATAAGGAAAATATAAGATGTTTTTGAAAGTATCAGAACATTTTGCCTGATTTTACTTACTATAGTGAAAAGTTGACAAAACTTATAATAGAAACCTGAAACCATTGGCCATGCATTCCGTAAGACCTACATTTCCTATGAATGAGAACAAAAATTGGTCAGATGTTTACATCTGAGCTGAGTAGAACAGGAAGCAAATGGACAAAAGTGTGTTTTGCTTTCTTTAATTAGATGACCACACATACCTATATTTCACGGCCTTTGCTTATTAATATTTAAAAAAACAGGTTTTGGTATACATATACTTTTTATACATAGTAAGTCCTTATTTCAAGAATATTAATAATTTTAATTATATATATATAATTTAAGTGTTTTTATACATGCTTAAATAATATTACAAGACTATTTAATATAATAATAATTTATAATTAATAACTATAATACATACATACCTCAAGCATTTTTGGCAGTTTTTAACTGAAACACAGATGGGGAAGTACCTTACTATGTATTCCTTGATTTTATGATACAGTTAGTGGATGTTGTCTGCTTCCTTCTTGGACTACACCACTTCTGCAGAGGAAACAATACTGCTTATCTCGTAATAACCTTTGGTGGTGCCAGGCACGTACAGCAAACTCCAAAGGACCACTTTGGGTTAGTGGAGACAGTTTTTAGCACTTTGTAAGGAACTCGCAGAAAAAAGCTTGGATGCAGCACCTGGAGGAAGCCTCAATCTTCTTGCTCAGAGCTCCACTAGCAGTAGTGAGAACATCCTTGTAAATAAGTAATAAGGAGACTAGTTTTTCTAGAAGCATGTAGCCCTTTCATGTCACTACCCAGCATATACAAAGCATGGTGGCAAGGAGGAAAGCTTGTGAGAATGACAACAAAACAGGTGAGTGTGGTTAGCAGCAAAAGAAACCATCTCTTAGAGTCTAAGTAGGTGACTCATATGGTAGGAAATGAGTTAATCAACAGAAATAGAGCCCCAAAGCAAGGACAGTGGAAAAACTGTTGGAATTCTGTCACCTCAAACTGAAAGAGTGTCTGTGGTGATATCTTGTTTATAAGAAAGTAAAGAGCAATACAAGCAATAGTGTTGAGCAACTTGTTATTATATGTAATTTTGCAAGCATTAAAAATGTCCAAATTTTTGGCAAGGCTATGTCATGGAACTTGTGCCTCCATGCTTTGGGGGAGGTTGGTCAGAGAAACAAATTTAAACCCCAAGAATAATCTGCAAACTAATTTAAGTAGAACATTCAGAGAAAGGGGCAGAATAAAAATTGATGCTCAAAATGAAGGAATTCATAGGGCAGGACAGAGGCTGAAAGCTGAGGAAAGCAGGCAATATAGAGCAACATATATTCTGCAAAAAGCAATATGGAAATCTGAAGGAAGAAAAATCAGCTTCTGGGCAAAAATACAGGAGACGGAAAACCCCACCCTCTTTCTACCCAATTAATTGCATGGCTCCTTCAGGAGGAAGAAGGTAACTGGGGAGGTCAAACCTGCAGCTGGAGAGAAGACTACTTGTGCTGTGATTTGCACACCCCTCGCCAGACAGCTGCTGTGCTTGCTGTGGGGCAAAAGGAAGAAAAGAACTGTCTTGGGTGTTGCCTGACGATGACTTTATGTTAATTTTTTTTTTTTCCCATTGAGGAAAAAAATCAAAAGAGTGAAAAAGTACTAAATAGTTCTTTTTCTGATGAATGTAATGGAAGAACAAGGGAAAAAAGGTGAAAAATTGGTTTTGAAGAAACAGCAGTTTTGAGAGAAGAAAAAATGATGCATAGCAAGCATGAAAAAATATCAATAAGCACAGACATATATGAAGTTTTGGAAGACAAATTCAAGTAATTCAAATTAAGTTATTTGAGAAATAACCTAAGCTAACTGTTGCAGGCATGATAAAATTTGAATAAATGCAGCTGAAAGGGGGAAAAAAATTAGGTTAATATCCCATGTATTTCACAGAAATTAAGATCAGTCTGCAAATTCATTAGCAGTAGTGCTTATGTCTCCTTTTTCTGTACGGAGCCAAGCACAGTCTTTTGTGCTTAATAAATAGTTTGCAACAATAGTAATATGGTTTTAAAGGGATTTTCAGTTTTACTGTTTTTTTTTTTTTTACAAGACCCGAACAACGAAAATGATAGTTTAATGATTGAAAGAGTTTAATTTTGTTCCTCTAGATATAGACAAACGCCACTTACTAAATAGCAGAAGTGAAATTTCAACTGAAAAGTAATGCAGGGAAATCAGCAAGAGGGATGAAAACAAGTTCCTGTCTTGGAATCACACCTCTAGCTAAGCGTATTATTTTATATATATCATGCACACATAGATACACATTTTAAGAGTTCAGCTAGCTTTCTGTTTCAAACACCAAGTGAAAAAGTTACTTAACATTCTTACTTTTGGAGCATGAAGTTGTAAGGTAGCCCTCGAGTTTGATTTTTTTTTGTAAAGGAGAAGGATGTTCTCACAAGTTCCACGTCTCTGCAGTTTATGGGCGTATTTTAAAATGGCAGTTGCCAGCAGCCTTATTCATCCCATTTTTTTCATCCTATAATATATCTTTTTGTTTCTCCACAAATTAAATTATAATTCATAATTTTATCTCTGAATTAGCTTCCCACAGAGATCCTTATTATAACAAATGCGGTTGTTATAACTCATTTTAACAATTTAGTCTATAAATTAGTAGAAAGTACTTTACGTTTTTCTGTTAGTGAACAGAACTTATTTTTAAAGGGAATTTAAATGTATTATATGTACTGCATGCTGACTGGCCAATAAATTTTTGCGTATCTGCCATTACAGTACATTAAGCATGTAATAGTGCAGCAAATAGGAATGTTAGCAGCAGACCTGAATGTGAATTTGAAAGAATTAAGACTGAGGAGAAAGAAATAATATTATTGGGAAAAAAAACTAGAATTGTGCTGATGTGTCAGTGTTCGGGGAAATGTATTCTAATAAATACCGAGATTTCAAAGAAAAACTGCTCCCAGCAGTGTTGAAAAACTGTCTTGTTATGGCATACAGTGGTTACCCTGCAGGCAATTCTGAGTGATATGGCAGATATTAGGCTTTATTTATAGATAGAGACATAGAGAGATAGGTAGAGAGATAGACAGACAGATTAATATATCTGTATTTTAAGCTATTCTTTAAGACTGGAAGTTATTAAAATGGATATTGTTTGTTTTCTCTCTCTTAGCATATCCCTGAGGTGTCAGGGGACAGTCAGGCAGAAGGCGACTGCTCCAGGGCTGAGGGGCTGGTGGTGACAGGCAGCGCCGTGCTGTCCCCAGCGAGGGCGCAGCCCTGCAGCACCTGCACAAGGCAAGAAGAGCTGGGATGGTGGCAGTGGCTGGGGACAGCCACAGCCTGGCTGTCATCTTCATGCAGCTCTTTCCCAGGTGATGGTGCAGGGAAGTACCTGTTCGGAGGCACCATCTCAGGGCTTTCCAGGGGCACAGGCAGCCGGACTCCTTGGTGTGGGAGGAGACTGCAGAGATTGTTGCGGTGCTTGTTGTCCTGACACAGGCAATCCCTTTCTCTTGTCTTTCCCCACTTCCCTCCCTTCCAGTTTTCACAATGCAGTGTTTTCTTTCTCTTATCTGTAACTCTCACACACCACACATTTTTCTTGCTGAACCTCTGTTTGGGCTTAAAGTGGGTATCATATGACAGGTTTTTTTTGTCAATACTACATTTCTCAGGAATATTCATCATGTATACTGGCATCCTTGGATTAAAAAAATGCTTCGGAATATTCTTTTTTTAGGAGGTAAAATGCTTTGTAGAGATGGGCATTAGGCATTTATGTGTTGCTACCCTTCTGTGAACAAACAAAAAAAGCTCATGACTGTGCCTGGGATCTGAGGCCTCCAAAGTCAGAAGAATTTCCAGTCCTAAAATTCCCTTTTTTGCATTCTGCAGTTCTTTGCTCAGGTAATTAGTTGACATAGGATTGAAAAGAATGAAGCAAATTCACGGCTTTTAGATCCTCAAATGCCCAAATTGCTCTCTTAAGAGCAGAAACCTTGCTGTTACTTGTTAGTTTACAAATCTGTCAGTGCTATAAGATTATTTTTAAAACAGGGATTATACAACACCACCTTGATCACACCAAGCCTCTCATTTTCTGAACAGAAGTTTTATCAGTCTTCATCAGCAGAAAGCCTGTATATCTCAGTGTCTTTACTCAAAATTGTTCATGCCATTTGGACAGGAATATTCCAAACAGCTAAAAATATTCATTGAGGGATGCCTTTTGGCATTCTTGTGAAAAGTACATTTCCGTTACTTCAGTAATTTTTGCTCTGATACCACAGAAGATCACTTGAAGGAGAATTTATTAATGTCTGAGTAATTTAATCAAAATTTTATTTAATGCAACACAAGCAGTCTAGATTAATCTCTCTGGCCTATGATGGAAACAAATTTCTCAAGGTTCTCTGGAATACAACATGTAACAGTCCAATGGGAGCAGCACAGAAATCTGTCAGTCAAAACACACACAAATGCCATAAAAACATCATTCTTTCAGTGCAAATAACTCACTGAGTTCACCCAGTTTGAATCTGTTCTTTCTTATGTGAGTCGTAGGAATAAAAGCTGGGAAACAGCTAGTTTTTCAGGAACTTGAAGTCATCTCTCATCTGTAAATCTGACAGTCCACGGGAGAGGAGGTTGGGTGTGGAACATTTAATTGCAAACGTTTCACTACTCATGAAGTTAAAAGTTCTTTTAAAGTCATTAAAATCATTGCCTGACGGCAATCCACTATGCTTTCCTTCTGCTCTCTAGGAATAGTTGGTTTCCATTTTAGACTATTTTGTTCAATTAGGCTGTGTAAAAAGTAGGACACCAGACAATAGAAACATTTTTCTTTTCAGGAATGAGCTCTTGGTATATTTTTGAGAGATCAATGGCCGGGAGACCTAAAGTTACTTATGTTACACAATCTGAACCTCTGCTTCCCAACTCCAGCATCCAGTGCTTTTTATTTGCTCTTTATTTAATACTCAGAATTAGACTGAATGTCATGTGTTCGTGTAAAAGGTTCATACTGTTACTTAAACAGATTACTTCTTAAAGTGCACTAATTGTGAAATCACATCACTGTACCTCCATATAGTTAAAATAGAAGCCACAAGCCAGGCAGAAAAAGACAAGACAGAAATGTTAATTAAGAACATTTACATGCTGAAGTTGAGAGGAAATATCCTCATGTCCTATCCCTCTGAGAAGGAGCAATTGCCCTGACAGATTTTTGAAAACTTTACCCAGAGACAGCATCGTACTAGCTAGAAAAATTGTAATACCTCTCTCCATTTCCTTTCCAGGTATTACGGGTTATCATATAGAGAATTAAATGGCATATTGCCTAAAAGTACTGAAAATCCAATCTCAATATATACAAAATTACAAAAACAACGCATGCCAAATAAGTTATGCAAGTAGTTGTCTGGCTAAATTCCTCATAACCTAGACTGATACTGTCTCAAGTTGCTTTCCAAATGGATATGATCTGGGGACCAAGCGAGATCTTCTGCTCATGATAGACTGCAGTCATTTACTCGTTACTTTTATTATTATTAATTAAATCTTTTGAAGTTTATGGCTCAAAATGTCCTTGTTCTTGCTTTTAGATCCATATTACTTCAACTCAAGGTCAAAAGGAAAATGTGATTCTTCTATTCCACTTCAATTTTAACAATATTTTTCCTGATTGACTGAGGTATTGATTTTCCCATAGCTATTTGAAGGTAGCGCATTTATATATATATATACACACACACATTTATACACACACACATATATATGTGTATATATATGTGTATTTTTATATACACATACACACACAGATGCATAAACTGGGAAGATTTTTAAAAGTAAAGAGACTGGTTTTGCACTCAGTTTCTCCTGAGGATCAATTACACATAGGCATCTGAAATCTAATTTGTACCTTTGAAAAATCTTCTCCATAAAGATCATGTTCAGAGTTAATATTCAATAGAATAATTATGGAGCGTCATTGATAGAAAGAAAAAGGGCTTAGATTCTTCTTCAGCACTTATGCTGAAAAACTGCTTATTGGAAAAGAAAAAGGAAACAAATTGTGTTACATTTGCTGTATTTTCTCTTTTCTACGTATAACAATAATAGTTTTATCACTGATGTCCATGTTTTTTAGCTTCCCATAATTTTGTCCTAATTGAAGTAGCACATCCTAAAACATTTAATACAAGAGAAATCAGAGCAAAATCATGACTGCTACGTCATGGTTCTCTTACCAGTTTTTAGAAGGGGAGAGGAAGGAGAGGGAATTAGTGTTAATTAATTAATATCGTACTTTAAGAATAAAAAGTAAAATTATGGGAGTAGACAAAAAGTAAATCTGTTATTGTTTTCAATAGTAAATCACTATGAGTTACATTTTTTAAGGCAAATATAAGAAAATTTGTATTCATTTTGTGAGAACTGAGAAAGTGTTTAACAACAAAATACCTTTGCTAAAAGATCTTGGATTTCAGCTGAAAAAATAAGTAATTGTACCTTTTTGAAAACAGAGGCAGTTCTTATCTGATGGCTTCAACTACTAATCTCCTCTTGATACTGAAACCTGAACATCTTTTCTTCCCTTAGACAACATTCCTCAGCTGCCCAAGGTCAAAATGGGTCCTGTCTATGCCACAGACTGCTCTCACAGTATTTTTCAATCCCTCTGTATGCATGTAGCATTGTCCATCTGTCCAAACCCTCTAACTATTTTATGCCACTTCCTCTCTTTCAACTTGATCTTTTCTGCCCTCAGTCCTCCTTTAGGTTTCATTTTTCCAAGCTTCTAAAATTCTTCCTTCTGTCGTTTCTCACTACTGTTTTCCTATCACTCCTCCCTACTTCTTCTCTCATATTTTCTACCCCTTCTCTAAAACCAAACCAAGTCCTAGACCTCTCGTAGACAAACTCCTGTGCCCACACACAGAGTATTCCTGTCCCTGCTTCCCACTTTTGCATAGAAAACTCTGTTATTGCCTCCAACCTACCACTGTCACACTCCAACCCATTTTGATGATTCAACCTTTCTTGCTATGTCCTTACTTCATTTCAAGCATGTACAAACTGTCTTGATCTCTCCACTTGCTGGGTCTTGAATTTCCACTTGAATTCCCTTATCTGGAATGGAATCTGCACTTGTTTTCCCTTATGGAAAGCAGTATTTTTATCAGACTGCTTTGTTCAATCACACTTTCTTTGTGTGATCCTCCAATTTCTTTCCCTACTTATCATTTCTCCTGCTGCAGAACACCTGAGTCTTCTCTTCTGTTTCCCTTGATTAACAGTATGACTTACTTGGCAAAATAAACAGTTCGTGAACTAATACACATAGCTCATAATACATAATTCATATAATATTAATGTTAACAAATTAAATAAAATACAGCAGAAATATAAAATATGTATTAATTTATATTCTATGTTAATTAATTAATATAATATACAACATTAGACCACACTCAATTTAAAAACAATACAATCAATATTTATATTTGTATAAAAGGTCAGAAACTGAAAAGGGAAGAAGACACATATCTGCTCTGAAGTACAAAATGTTGTTGGATTCAAAGACAGCTGGTCCATAACAGCAAAAGACAAAAAGTATATCATACTAAGGATTATGGTGAACCATCACGCCAAGCAAGCTGATGTGGATGTATATTTTTGTAAAGAAGGAGCAAAGTTCTCTGAATCAGGGTAGTTTTACAAGGACGATAAATGGACATATGTTGGGAGAGGAATTTTGAAACTATTCAGTATATTCATGGAATGAGCCGGGGACTTGGTAGAGGAAGTAAAGGATGCAACAGAAGAGTGTTTTCTTCTCCTCACTAGAGAGTAACTTACAAAGGCTAAATGCAACTTGGACGATGGTGATTCTGAATCACTGAGGTAGGAAGAAAAATAGGGGAAAAACATAATAAACCCAGAAGACTTAAGAAGACAGATTTCAATAAACTCTGGGGAACTGGAAACTAATATCCCCCTCAGAAAAAGTCCCAGGCAAAAACAAGTAAAGGAGAGTTGACAATTTTTTAAGGAAATAGTGTTAAGTATAATTCCCAGCTATATTTTAGGAACTGGACTGAGCAGTTCCAGGACTGAAGGTTTTTTAGATCTTGTACAGCATGATTGAGGGTCAGGAAGACAAGGAAAGGGCAAAAAAAACCACCTTTTTCTTTTTAAGGAGAAGGTGGAAAATTATACATTCAGCGAAACTGTAATTCATGGAAAATACTGCAGCAAATAATTAAGCAAACTATATATAAACTAATGGAATGTATAAGCAGATAGAATTTAATGAGAAGATGAGTAACTCCCAATATATAGTTGTCAAAAATTTTAATCTCATTTTTTAATTTAGAACCACAACTTAGTTTTGAATTTCTGCAATCTGTTACTGCATAGATTTAACATACAGTGTCCGGAAAGACAATTACATCTGTCAATGGACAATATGGCATGTTAACACGAAACACATTAAAAGTGACAATGTCTTTATGTTTGCGAATTAATGGTTTTGTTCATTTCCTAATATTTACTGATCTACTTCCCAATACTATCAGCAGAACTGCCAGTATAGAGCATCTTTTTGATTATCTAAATAAATTACCCATCAATAGACAAGAGGAAATCAGGCTTTTTTTTTACCGGTAATATGTAGTCTCAGAAAAGTATTGAGTATGTTGGCAAAGGCAGAGAGAGAAAGTTTATTGGGCTAATTTAGTTGAGAAAGAAACGACTGTTCTCAGGATTGTCTTTATACTTCATGAGCAAAAGTACTTGGAGTAGATAAATGTGTGGATCTTTGAATGTAAGAAAAGAGTGTGCATGGAAATTCCTTGCCTGTTAACGCAAGAAGTTAAGCATTTTGACTATAATCCACTGAAAGACAACTGGGAGGGACACACACATTTATATAGTAAACCAGAACAATTGAATAAAAGAAAATATATATAGTCTAATAAAAGTTTGTATCACTTCCAAGAAGTAAGTGTTCATGCCAAAAATGTTCTGGAGCACAGCTGCCAAAAAAAAGCTGAGAGCATTATGAAACATAATCTATACATAAATCTATACATAGAGGGGACTTAGAGAAGAAAAAAAAGTATATTTATTCTTAGGAGTCGAGTATATCGAATCATTATGGTTATTTTATGCACAATAAGCAAGACTCTGAGCATGCTGGCAAGCATTCAAGAAAGCCTTCATGTTGCTTAAGGAGCATGTTAGTCCTTTAATTCAGGAAAAAGGCTCAAAAAAGCCATCTATAACTTGAGTGATTGAGACAAGCTAAACATCTAAAATGACACAAAAACTTCCATGTGTTGTTGTACATGGCTTAATAACACTCCTGTCATTGCCAAGCCAACTCAACTCATGATGAAAGTGATTTGAGATGCACAGAGCAGACATCCTGGGATCTGCCTTGAAAAAGATGAAAAGTGAGTTGTCATTGCTGCCATGAGGCTTTCAAATGAGAACCTCCATGAGGAAGCTGTAGGCCTTTAAGAAGCCTGCAATTTGCAGCCTGCAATTTCTGCAACAGTACCCTAAACACCAGGTTCTGTGGGCTGGAACGTGAATTTTTACTCCATTGAGGGGCCAAAAAAATGAAGATTCAGGGATCCAGGAGGGCAACTGGAAACCAAAGGCCAGTGACAAGGCATGATGACTGGGAGATGGAGCTGCCATCTTTTGAGAAGAGAAGGGCTGGGGCTCTGCTTCAGACCAGAGAAGGCTGAGGGATGACAGACTGAGATTTAAAATTAATAAAGGCAGAGGGCAAGGTGAATGCAGAATGTTGTTTACCGAGTCCCACAACACTGGAACCAGTGGGCACGCAATGACACTAGTAGGTGGTGAGCTTAAAATAGCTAGAAGAAAGTACTTCTTTACACAGCAGGTATTGAACTTTTGGAACTTACCGCCACAGGAGGTTTTTTTATGTTCATCTATGAAAAAGGATGTCAGACACGTTCTCCTCTTTATTCCTTCTTGTGGGCTGGCTGAAGCGTCTCGGTGCTCAGACCACTTGTGACACCTGATGCAGGAGCCTAACCTTCCTCTGCCCGATTGCTGCACGGCGTCTTCAGCTCTTACCCTTGACGTTATGAATTCAGCGACGAGGAGTGTGGTCTTAGCTTTGAAGCATTACAGCACTACCTACCACAGTGTCTGACAGCTTTTGTTCAGTATCTGCCTTTTTGCCTATGAAGATACAGGAGCAGGCACATTAATTCCTTTTCCAGAAAAGCAGTTCAGTTTATATAGCATTCTCAACCTTCCCTGTGAAATAGGATGCAGCAAATATGCTTCCAACACTTGGGAAAGAGAGTAAATCATACAAATATGTGTGATAGGTGGCTTAATACAGGTGGCAGGAGCGATAAATAACTTGAAATTGTGATTTGCAAGCTGGTCATTTTAGTAATGGTACTCTCTCTGATTACGGCAAGACTAAATGGGAATTCCTCTTCTACCATTGATAAAGCATGAACTTCTGAGTATAACACCTTCTGCTTTTGATGGGGTGTGAAGTTTGTGGTTAACTTTCTTCATTACTTCTCCCTTCATCACAATATACATTGAAGAGAGAATAAAGCTTCACTTTTTTTTTGCCTGCAAGCAGGAAAGGAAAAGTGACCTTGAACTGACTTTGTTTCTTCATTATTGATGTTCCTAAACATACAAATCTTTGAGACAGATTCAAGCTGAAGAAATTTATATTTTTTTTTTCACAAGACAAGCCATTTTCCTTATTCTTACATTACTTTCACAATTAATCATTGTTATCATGATTTCAGTTATGATTTTCAATTGTTATGATCAAGCAGCTTGGAATTAAGATCAATAATAAACATCAGAATAAAAATAATTATGGTGGCGGTGTCATGACAACTTGAGTTCCAATTTCAATTTTAATCAGCCCTTTGATAAAATCTACATTGATTTTAATGGCTGAAGAAGGACAGAGAGAGTATTCGAGTATTCTGCACAGTAAAGAAATAATTAAGTAATAATGAAAATAGTATGATAGAAACTAGTAGCTCTTTCTTCTACAAAGCCCTGGCTAGTAACATGGTTCTGGCTCACTTCATTTCCAGCTGCTAGATTTCACTAAAAGAAGCTAAAAATAAATTCAATACTTTCCTAAAATGACTTTCCCATGTAAGCAAGTGCTGCAGTTGCCATAGGGATGTTATAACATCACAAATGGGAAGCAGTTCACATAGTGGTAAATAAGCACACTGGTGGGCAAGTTGTCCGTTTGTGCATGTCCCAAAGAAGAAATCTCTAAGACTATATTTTTTGAGTGGGGAAGGTTAAAAAAACCCCACCTTTGATTTAGTCTGCAATAGTGCAAATCACTGAATGTAGGTTTTCACAGGTGTGGGCATCTGTGCAGACAGAAGACATATACTACCTATGCTGAGTGCTGTAGCATCTAAACTGTAGGGCCTACATCTTCCATTGAAAAGGGATAAGAACATCGGAAATATCTGTAAATCCTGTGAAAACGAAAACATCCTCGTGTTCTTGCATTTACCATTTGTTCAGTGAGCCTGGAGCTGTCCAGCCTGCCCTTGTTTTCCCGTCTCCTTTGTATTGCATTAAGTGACTGAATTCTGGTAGTACATTTTTTTGCCCTATACTATCCATTTATTTTGAAAGTCAATACAAATAAACACAAAGATGCCTAACAAAACCAACGGACTTCCTCTCCAAGGTTTCTTCATAATGTTCTACATCATAAAATTTCAAAGGTCAGATGATATAAATAAGCAATGACTTCACTGAAGTTGATACTACTGTCCTGATTTACAGCGAGTAGTAATCTAGCCCCAGCACTCAAGCTTTTCATTCTGTGCTCATCCCAGAATAGAAAGCAAATGGCTGGATAATAAATACCATGGAAACAAGAAAAAAAAACGCCAAACCCTATAAAGAATCAATTTGGGAAAAAGGAAGAAAAGCCAGATTGTCTGTAGTTAAAATAGAATTCGCTAGGACTCTGCAACAAGATCATTTAAATGCAAAATATTATGATAGTTTCTACATTTTTTTTGTATGTGCCTTTGGTATATCTGAGGGCTCTTTCTTTTAAGGCTGACAGTTTTACTAGTCTTACCAAGTCATTACTAACTTACTTTTCTGAACCCAGTTTCAAAGTGGTCCCTTTCCCAGTTGGATCTTTCCCATTTGTTGGATCAATGCCTCTGAATTAGCCTCTCACAACACTTTTTTGTCTCTGCTTTGAACCCGTATTCACTTGTTTTCTGAGATAAATAGTTAAAGTGTAGGTTTCCATCTGAAGTATGCCCCATCCACTTTGCAATGTGTGTACAGCTACAGAGCAAGTATTAGAGCTCAGGCTGATCAAGGCTGTTTACTCATTCCTGTCTGGGATTTAACCTACACCACATTAATGGCTCTGTTTTACAATATTAAGCCCATAGCAAAGGATGAGTGCTCGAACACAACCTCTACACCCCAAAGTAGTGTTCTATGAGCAGATCATATCAGGTTTCATGTTAACCCCAGTGTCGGGACAGAATTGAGTTAGAAGAATCACCCACCGTCTTCCCTGATAAATCTCAATTAAGCTAATATTATTTGGGACCATGTGGCTGGCCAAGTGCAACATGTGCAAACAAGCCCTCTAGAGTTTGAATCACAGTGCAAAAAAGTAACCATATTAACTTGAAAATTTGAGATTTTTCTCCAACCTTTCTGTGCTCAGTGTTCAGAGCCTGGTTATTAGGAGAGGGTGACTCTTAACAAGTGGATCTCTAAATGGTACTTAGTCAGATTATTCCCAGGGCTGCTAGAATCCCACAGACCAGTCCAGATTTGGAGTGAGATACGAGTCATCTCCCCAGCTTTTAACAACGAAGTTCTCTGTATTGCACTAGTCATGTTGTTGACCTTTATGGTCAACAGGGATAAATGACATTAGATTGGCAGAATTAATCTGATTATTTTAGACATGTACTCAAGCATGAGATAAATAAGTTGAATGGTGCTCTGGCTATGCTTATTTATCTCCTTTGGTTATAATGGAAACAGAGAATGAACAACTCAGATGTGTACATTTACATGACAGATGTCTACATTCGGGCAGACAAAAATCACCTTGGCTGCTCATTCTGTCCTTGCAAGCAGTCAGCATTCACTCTGAGCTTAGCTCGCCTGCAAATACCATGCTCCTTTGTAGAAGACAGTGCCAGAAACTGCCTTGGAAAGATTTCAGGCACCCTTGCAGGAAACCACTGGTAGCAAGGGCACATGTGGTAGCTGGTGACTACAAAGTATGGTAGCATCCACTCACAAAGCATGTGTGTTGGACGCACAGAGAGTGCTGCTGGTCAGCTCTGGGAATATCACCAGGGTTGCCTCTCCCCCTACTCAAGCGCCTCTGGTGGGCAGGTAGCATTAATGGACAGCCATTGCAGCTTACATGGCAGGAGAAAGGCAGTCCCACAGGTCTGTATGGGCAACCTATCCATCAGGGTCTAGTGCCCTGTGTGTCGCCTCTTGCTCTCCTCGTTCCCCTGTTCACGTCTTTCTGCTTAAATGGCCAGTCACCCAGTAAGAGATATCATGCCTGTTGCTGATATAATGACTATCATGAGAGGTGCCAGAATGTTTCTCCATGAATACTTTAGCATTTTATACACGTTGGAATAGCACCAACAGAAGAGCTGGAGACCACTTTCCTCGGGAACAGCCCATGGTGTAGTCATCAGGCACTGAAAGGCGTGATTTGAAGCAAAAAGGGAATTGAATACTTGTCTCCCACCCCCTCTCTTCTAAGCAGTGAGCTATTGCTCGAAAGCAATAGTCCTCCTTTCTGCCCATACTTTATTAAGTTTGTGCCTTGCGTCTTTCATTTTATCACAAGTGGCTGGAAATGGAATATGCTGGAAATGGCAGGAACACTTGGTTTCAATATTTTTGAACCATTTCTTTCAACCCAACATGAACTCTGTTCAAAAAGGATTTTGTAAGTTTTGCTTTTGGCTAAAAATTATAAGAAGATAATGACCTAAATGTGCGGTGATTATTGGCTGTCCCAGAAGTCCACTTTTCAATGAAAAAGGTACTTGAAAAACATATGATCCAGCTGCCCTGTCCCTCTAACTGTCTAGTATGATGGTCAAATGCGCAATATAATTGGATATTCAAATTGAATGTAAAGCTGATTTTTGTGGCACTGGAGAAGATCCTAGAATGGACAAAAAAGTGGAACAGACCCTTGTATAGATTTTAGTGTTTTGAGAAGCCAGGAAGCGTACTGCAGTGAGTGTTCCAAAAAGTCTCATGAAATTATGTGAAACTCTTTCTGAGGCTGGATTCATTGAAAAATTTTTGCAAGTAACACTAATCTGGAAGAAAAAGAGTGTTCAGATAGGTGTCAGCTTCCATATTTTATTACATTTCTGTGTATATATATAGCTATATATACATAACTGTATGTATAGTTATATGTACAGTTTTATATTAATCATGACTAGAAAATTTTGCCTTATGTCATGCAAGTTATCTTTCTGTTTATGTGTATATATATGTGTTTATATGAATATGCACACACACACATATTTAAGAGTGTGTGTGTATATATATATATATACATAAAAAGCGTAAGAAAGCTGGATTTTTCAGTTTTGACCAAACACACTGAATACATATGAAAGTACATAATACCAGTACAAACTGGTTTTATATATGTTAGAGTGGCCTTCATAATGTTTTTTTGTGGTGTTTAAAGGGCACTCTGAGGGTTATGACTTAGGTGAGCCTTTTGTATAACAAAACAGAGAAGGGAGAAGCCAAGAGAGATCTCTGTCAGATGCTTTCCCAAATGTCTCTAACAGCAGCAGCTGAATCTTCTCCCCCCTGGGCGCACTGGTCCTGTTACACCTCCAGCTTTTGCTGACACAGAGACTTCTCTTTCCACTTTGTTGGTGTGAAATGCAAGATGGTGATCAGGCTGGGATAAAAAATTAAATATTAAATTAATATTTAATTTTTATTGTGTTTTTGTTAGTTGTTTACAAATAAATAGATAACTGAGTAGAAACACAGTTAATCAGTTGAACATGTATGAATGCATACCTCAATTTACAGCACTGCCTGTATCAAGGTATGAGAGTGATACTGTTAGTGTCATCAACGCAATTGCCCACTGAGGCTGGGTTACACACCCCAGTGGCAGAACTAAAAGAAAGAGCTCCTTTGAAATGGCAGAAGTGTGCATGTTGGGATATTGCAGTCACAGCAGGCTGTCCAAACTCTGCAAGATGTGGAGGGATGAACCAGTTCTGCTGACGGCAAGCCTCTGCATCCTAATTCAGCCTCTAGCTAAAGTTCAGTCAAGATCCTCCCCATTCCTGGCATGTGAGGTATGAGAGTTTCTCATACTGAAGGTGGTCACGGAGGAGGCTGCTGGACAGGACAAACTGCCAGTGACTGCCCCGTATTAGCCCTTTCCACTACTGGATTTGCTGACAAGCCAGGGAGCAGTGGAAATTTTTCTGCTCCCAGATAGACAGCAACAAACTCCTCAGATGGAAAACCTACTGCCTTTTCCTGTCAGGGTACTCCAGAGAATTGACTCTGTCAAAGTTTCCCCGATCTGAAATAGTGTCAGTAGGACCCCGTGTTTTTATGAGGTTTGGACTAGATGACTTCCGAAGGTCCCTTCCAACCCCTACCATTCTGTGATTCTGTGTGATTCTTTGCCTGTCTTCTTAGAGTTTATTTCTCCTCTCTCTCTCTGCCTCTTGTGCAATGTTTTTGCAAATGAATTAAATATTAAATTCTTGCCATAGTATATATAAGAGCTGACAGATATACTGAGCCAGCAGTACTTGCCAGATACATTATATGCCAGGGATCCTACATCGGATACACGATGCTGGCAGGAATACCGTGCCAGCTTCTGGCAGCATACACTACACCAGCTTCTGCAGCTTCTGACCAGGCCAACTGTAGAATTACAGAAAGTAAGGCTAGACACGACATTGCAAGTCGTGTAGGTTATCGCTCTACCCAAAGACAAGATCAGCTTCTCCTGAACTATTCCTGAAAGATGATCGTCTTACTGGTTTCTAAAACCAAGCAGTGATAACAATTCCATAATCTCAGGGCAAACTATTCTAGTAAATAACCATCAGACAGTTGGTATTGCTCTTTTGTAATGTCTAATACAAATCTTCCTTGCTACATTTTATGCTTATTACCTTTAGTTCTGTTCTCAGAGAATGAGAAGCATGGTTTATGTTCTTCTTCTTTGGCAGTTACCTTTAAAATATGTGAAGACTGTTAGCCCATCTTTTCTCCCGCAACTCAGTCATCTCTTTTATAGACAAAATGAACATAATTTCTCAGGTCCTTCTGTATAGGTCTTATTCTTTAAATTGTAGATCATGCTCATTGCACACCCCTGGACTCTTTATGAGAGTTAAAGTAAAGGACAACCATTAAACAATATTAACTCATGACTTTGCTATAATCACAGAATCTAAAATTAAAGTGTGAAGGTGAATTGTTATTTCTTTCCAGAGACGTAAAATAGTCTATTCTTTCATTTTTTCAATGAGATCTTTTACCTCTGCTAACCTGAGACAATTGTCAAAGTGCTTTGAAGGCAGTGCCACCTAAGGCTCTATTTTGCTTGTAATTGTCATAGATGCAATTGTATAGATTTCTGCCAAACTCTCTGCAATGACGGTATGACCTCATTACACTGGGAAGAAAAGAGCACACATGGCCCCTTAATCTATTCATAGATATTGATATCTCAATGATACTATTTTACATGGAAGAACTGTATTTCTTTGTGTTTGAAAAGATCACTGTGAGAAACAGCCACATAATTCAGAGGTTGTTTGAGAACCCTCATTTCCCTGATCTGGTGTTGCAGGGCTGCGGCAAGTTCCTTGCAGGTCTCACGCTTCCTTAAGTTGACACTTATAGTTGACTGAGAGGTGATGTCAGCCCATCAGACTGAGATAATTGTCATGCACCAAGAGCGGGAATCTGCAGAGACTGCAACACGGAAGAGATTTTTCCACTCTGCTATTCAGGCTGCTCGCATACACAGTCCCATCCCTGGTATCCAGCTCTGACTTCAGAGAGCACGCACATGGCTTGGACGTGGCCCCAGATCCCTACTTGCACCCTGCTGCAATAATAATGCAGACGCAAACAGCAACAGAGCACCTACCTGATATCACTCTGTGGTGCATCAGCCGTTGGAGCAGTGGTTGAAAAAGCACAAAACACTACAAACCTCTCTGCTGAAGAAATCTGAATAGGGACCACACACGACTGCGGTACGCACTGGAAGTGTGTGGGTCCACAGTGACAAGCTTTGCAGGTAGGACATGCCAGGAGCCCTTACTCAGCTGTGGATTGCCATGCTGATGTCTCCTAACAGCAGACCCATGATGAGAAGCAACAGCTTCTCATGAAAAACGAAGAAAAAGACACCTTTTAGGTGCTGAATATGAAATCTGTTTAGCTGTGTTTTCTCTTCTCTTTGCCAAAGCCAAGTAATTTGTTGAACAGACATAAACAACAGGTGCGTTGATATCTCTGCTACGTGCAACAAGGTCAAATGCCGTAAAAGTTCCAAATAGTCCTTATTACATACAATGTCCTGTGCCAAAGCACTGTAACAAAAGACTGATCTGTGCATGGAGACAATTTAGTCCCTCTTGGACAGAAGGAAAAGATCTTTCCTTATTTTCCCCCGAACTAAAATTTTTTTTGAGAAGGAGGTGTATTTTTCAAACTTTCCCATCTTTATAAACAAAACCTTAAAAAAAAGAAAAAACCCAACATAAAATAAAAAAATATTCCTTAATCAAAGGACCTAAATCTTGTTTACTTTCTACTTTTCAGTTTTATTTTCCCAAGGTATTTCCCTCCCCAGTTCCTCACTGGCCAACACTGTAATTTTTCAGCAAATATAGTTCACTTCTGGATCAATAGTGTCTTTTACTTTTATCTAACAGTAAGGAGGGCAGCTTCTCATTGGAAAATTTGTTCTTTGCAGACATTCCCTGCCACAGCTCACTTTCCAATTCTGGACGTGCTGAATCTTTCTTTCTTCCTCTTCGGTCTCTGTGATTAGTACCATTATTCGGATATCTTCGATAGCTGTTTCCTCTCCTTCTTTCTACATGTACGGGTGAATGATGGTTTGGGTGCCTCCCTGAGAAGTTTATTTCCATCTCTCCATTTTAAGTCACAACCACTGGTCTTGTCAGACCACATAGCAAAGTGTTTCTGGGCTCTGCCTGACCGGCAATTCCAGGACATAATTTCATCACCTAAAGGGCAGGGAGGCAGAATGGTCTGCATGAATCAACTTGCAGACAGGAAGTTTACATGAGTGCAGTGGATTGCCATAGTGCTGGAGATTATGCTAGCCTATAAAAGAAAATCTTAACTGTCACTACTGTGAACTACAGACACATTCATATTTGATCAGTTGCTCCTTTGACTTATACAGAGAGACATTATTCAAGCATGTCCTAAAACCACTGCACATTTACCAAGGGAACTGAGAAAATAACCTGCATATTTGTTTCTGACACAAATAACACAAAGGATATCCCTATGAATCCCTTTTTCCACATTGCTAAAATGAATTGGCTCGTACACTCCGTATTTAAATTATGTGCCAAGCCAACACCCACAAGCCATGACAACTGACACCAATCAGTATTTTTTACGATGGTAAGTCTTTTCTGCTGAAATATAAGCCAATCAGTAAAGCAGTAGCTAATAATACTGAATACAGCTTTGCAGTGTTTCACTGTCCATACAAAGAATCATTAGCAAACACTGAGTTTTATACTTCATAAATAATATATCCTAAAAAAGGATTGGCTTGATTTGAGTCAGCTTAGTTGAGAGGAATTCATGGGACACAGAATTTCTTAGGGTTGTTCAAAATGGTGGTACACCCAAACATTTGTCAGATTTACAATCTCTGCCTACTGCCTTTGCATGTAAATATCCCCAAATTATTTATAAGTTTGAACATATAAAAGATCACTGATGGCATTAACTTTAATTATCTTAGTCTTTGAGTTAGATTAGACTACAAAAGCAGTGTCCTAAATCCCAAATTCTGGCAAAAAACAATTTCCCACAATACCCCATGCAGGGGTCAAAGAAAACTGAAGGCCTGGGCACAGAGAAACACTGGCCACAGGTTCCTTTCACTGAGGGTGGCTCAAACCATTCCCGGGGAGCAGCAAGATGCTCATACCCAGCCAAAGCTCTTCTCAGTGCATCAGACATACCAGAAACAACAAACCATGTGTTTCTGAAGAACATCATGGCTTAATCAAAGGAAGTTTCACTGGTGGGATTGTACTTCCCAAACATAAGGTCCCTTTAAGCTCTCCTTGGGAAATGCGGTTCGATATCACCTTCTGCATGAGGGTTAGGAGTCCCAGGTACAATTCAATTTTAAGACAGTATAAATGGTTCCCATTAAAATAAAAAGCTTCAGAGAACAAAGAAAATCTAGCACACAAAGTAGCTCCATCCTTCCCTCCTGTCAGCTTTTCCTCACCTGAAAGCCAGCAGAAGTTTTTCCCAGCAGAGTTATGGACCCATATCAGGACTTTTAAAGCATCGCGTTATAGCTGTCCTTGACATTATTATGCTGGAAATTTCTACATACTTGTCCTTTACATACATTTTTACTCCTTTGTGGCCTAAAACAGATTGCAGAGGAGTTAGCTGCTGTCTCAATTATACCTTTCTTGTGCTTCCTTCCATAGTAGTGGAAAGATTTTCTTCAGAAGCTGTGATCTCGCAAGAATTCCCTTAATTCATTTTTGTGTAGCTTAGAGGAATTCGATAATTCACTAAATCAACTCCAGGCATTGTGGCATTTCCTATTAAGCATCTGATGATGTGGTCATCTCCATCCACTCCATAGCCATGTACAACAGAACTTTTGCTCACCCCTCCTCTGCTTTAGAGACGTGCATCTTCTGGACATCAAGGAAAGCAACGATTAATACAGCACCGTCTATGGGTGGCTCTCAGCCTCCTGTGCAGCCTGTTTGACCTTTAGTGGCATCTAGTGGCAAATGAGTTTGCAGGAAAAATCTTCACAATTAAATGGCAATTAAACGAGCAACAACTGATTTCATCTTCATATGTGAAAGCGGGAAGAACGGAGCTCGCAACACACCAGGATAGTGAGGAGAGGTTGCTGGCTGCCAGGCTGCCTTCCTGGTCTAAGCCAGTCTCCAGGCATTATTAGGCCATGTGACCAAATTTGTTTCAGTGCTAATTTACAGAGCTTCTGATGAGACTTTCTAATTATGATTTGGAAAAAGGACTGTAGGTAGTTAAGAAGTTAGCATTAGCCACCTTTTGCAAATCAAAGTGTTATTTTTGCTACTTTGTCGATTATAATTTCTTTGTTCCATAAAGCCACATGAGGCACTCTTTTCTATCCCAATGTGAGTGTCTCTTACTGTTACCCTTAGGGATGTTGCAACAGATCTTGATATTACCCTGGCAGAAGAACTGAGCCTCTTTTCCTAAATGGGATTCATTGGTATTTTTATTTTATCAGATGTCACAATACTTTCTTCTCCTGTCTAGTATTAAAATATATATGGAATGGTATGCTGGATAGTGGCAGCCCACAGTTCAGAGTCAAAAGACATTTGTCTCATCAATATATGTTTCCATATTCAGGCACCACACTGATAAAAGTTGATAGAAACCTCTAGCTCTGCTTGAATAACAGTCTGCAATTTTTAAACTGCTTTTTTTAATGCATTAGTTTTACACAGAAGTCAGCTGTACGCAAACAGAAGCAATTTAATAAGCACTGTAGATGAAGTAGTCTGTCCAAATGATTTCTTAAAAATAATTCCAAATGTTAAAAATCCAAGCCATAACATATATATGAAAAATTTCCATAGGAAGTACCTCCACAAGTGCAAAATGTTATGCATGAATTAATGTATGCATATCTGTTGTTATTCTGTAGTTCTATAGGAGGTGAGAAAATGGCTGTGAGTATAACATTTGCAATCTTTGAAAGCTTCCGAAGAAAATTAGCATTTACATTATGTGCCTCCTTATATTTATGTAACAAAAAAGAAGGCCTGATGCGAGATTTAGTATTGCTCATCATTTGGGATGACTGCAAAGGTATTTTTTGAGGTTGCTTTTCAGTGAAATGTTTTCCACTAGATTCTTTCCTTTACTGAGCTATTGTCGGACTAGACCAACTTTATGTGGAAGCCTGGTAGGAAATGGAGGAGGAGATATTTTGTCCATTGTATGACTGCAAAATACTATGCGGTCAAATCTTTTAGCACAATTAAGGTGACAAAAATACTGTAATATGCCATTCTGGGAGTTGTTGATAAAGTCCTTGCTTCTGTATTCTAGAAATGCCTCCTTTTTCCTGGGAGCTGCTACTTCCTAAAGGTGCTATAGAGCAGTATGCCATAATCTCTTAGGTCAGCTTTTTAAAAGAAGAAATGAGTGTTATTTTAGGACACGGAACATGTCAATGAGTCACAATTCACTATTTAAGAAAGAAACAAGAAAACTTTCCTCAGCGGATTAGTGAATGAGATATACATTAATATAGCAAGTCCTTCTTATTTCCTTTGCTGAGGGATATACTCACATTCTGGCAGCCAATAAAGCTTGGGAGGCCAGAAAATGTATTTGGGCCAGTTGAGTGTGTTTGTCTGCCAAATTAAATAATAGACCAGAGACACTGGAACAGGACTAGAGGATGTAGAAGATAAGTGAAAGCAGTGCCAGCTGAGAGGTCTAATGGTCTTACTGGAAAGTGGCTTGAACAGCTTGCAGCTGAGATGAGACAAAAAGTCCATGTGGATAGCGAAGCCCATCTGTCTCTGAACGCATTTTTCCACTTAGTGTTTAGGAAAGATGCAGAAATGATTTCGGTTCCTTGATTTGCTAGTGAAAGGAAAATGAGGAAAGATGGTTATGTTCTTCTGACACTGCACCATGACTTCAGATCAGCTTTTGCTTTGTTCAAGAGAAAACCTTCTGCTTGAAGAAGCAATAAAGCATGTGTCTAGCTTCAAACAGCTCCCTATTAATAAAACTGAATGAATAGTCATAACATTATCTACAACACATAGCTGATTCTAGCAGCAAAGAAACTATCCAGATGAAACTGATTTGACATATAAAAGTAACCTTTTCTATGGTTCAAGACATATTTACTGGATACCTAAGAAGTCCCAGAAAAATGTCCCCTCCAGAGGAGGTGAATTTGGAAAACCCTACTGGAGTTACCCAGCATCCTGGAGGCATGAGAGTGCCTAAACCAAAAGGTAGAGTCTCTAGTCATCTTCTAGTGTGCAATAAACTGATGGATGACAGCTGACAGCTGATAGGAGAGTTTATTATTTTCGGTGCACTGGTGGCCTTTAGAGAACTAATAACTTCTAGCTAAAAGAGGACTGGTTGAAAAATTTGGGTGTGATTCAAGCAATCAATATACAGTTGGCAGGTTTAGGAATGCTGCTTAAACTGAGGTGGATTTTGTTCTTAAAGGCTTATATTTTTCAAGCATGGTTCCCCAGCAGTCTAAGTGTATTGTATGCTTCTCTCCCTCCAAATCCAAGAACAGACAAGATTGAAGGATAGGATCAAACAAAGCTGAAATATTTTTTTTTTTTTAATTTATAGAGTATCACCACTGTGACCCATGTTTGTCTAAAAGATGTGGCAACACAATACGCTTGCCAAAATGTTTAAAATCTGAAACAAACAGTTACATTTATACCCAACAGGTTAAATTAAAGTAAAATATCCATATAGTACAGATTTTGATTTTAAATATAATATTCAGGTCTAAACATAGTGGACTAAAAAATTGTTGCTAAGGTAAACAGAAAAGTCATGGCCAGATTACATAAAAATACTTTAGGGGAGATATTTAGAACACAGGTACAGGGAAAAGTTTTAGGTACTGGTGAACAATGGAATATATTTCAGTGAGAACAGCAGACAAAGAAGGAACAACCTAATGGTTATTGTTGACCTTATAACTTCTACTATGTTAACCCTGAGTCACAAATAGAAAAAAACATTTTTTCAAAGTATTTCCTTCCCTGAAAGATTTACTCACATTGTGAGAGAAAAAAAATACAAAGATGAAATAAATATGCAGTGGGAAAGAAAGCAGAAGCATAAAACAAATAATAAACATTTCTGCTTATTTTTAACTGATAGGAGCAGCAGGAGGGAGAGAAAGATAGGCTTTTGGGATAGTGAAGAGCATTTAAAAGAAAGGGAGGAAATAAAAGATCAGTATGGATAATATAGTGTAGGTAAGGGCGAGTATAAGCAGCTTGAATGTGATGTCAAAGGATAAGTGGAGCTGATCGAGGGATTCAAAGAGGAAATGATACTGTACTGCATGCAAAAGATCAGTGAAGATGGAGAAGCTACAAAAAAGCAGTCAAAGAGAGGATATGATCATTAACGTAATCAAAACAATACAGATAGGGAAACAAGATATTTTTTGTTTTTCAAAACTCAGTTTGATATCCCCTCAGGCTGTATTTCGTGTGCTGAGCACTCTTACCATGGACAGCCAAGAGTATTAGGAAACTGTTGTTGCTATTCACTTGCAGAGAAATCAGCCCTCATCAGGCACTTATTTATGAGTCCTTATTCCAAGGATCAGTCTATGCTCCAGGGTCTCTGAAAAAAAGATGTTTAAAGCAAATATTGCATTTATTATCTCTTAATTTATTAAAGTCTTCAGATAAAGTATGTCACAACAGCCTAATCCCAGTGGGGCTATTGTCAACACTAGATCAGGTAAGCCTCGACTTTGTCTAGTTGAGTCTTGGAAATTCCCAGAGATTTTCAAGAAACTTCCAAGGATGGAGATCCCACAACCTCTGTTATTGCCAATGACACACTAATTTCCTAATGTCCAGTTCGAGCATCAGTTATTCTCAAAAAAATGCCTATCAGTTCCCATTGTTTAGAACAGAAGTTAAAAAGTCCTTTTATTAAAGACGTTTTCAACACCAGAAGCTAAGATTCATGCATTCGGCTACACTTCTTATAGACTCTGTACTGTTAGGAAAGCAGCAACAGCACTATAAACAGGTCAACATCTTAACACAAACTTGCCTACGTACATTGCTAATTTTATATTCAGTGTGCGCCTCCATCTTGCCATCACCTTTGTTATGACAAAAATGGCACCCAGTTATTGCAATCATGCTTTCTGCCATGATGCTAAACATGGGGGAGCTTTGACCTAACAGCAGGGTGGTGAAAAGCTTCTTGCTGGATGCAAAAGCAGAGGTCCGAGATTACACCTTACCCTGGATTCATGCTACAGGCTGCCCCTGTTATGAATGAGGTTTTGGTCATTTGAGCTGAGGAATTGAAAGCAGCTGGATATAATGCTTGCCTTATGTGCTGTTGGCTACAGACGTTTGCATTCCTGAGCCATGCAAGTCTCCTCTGTCCTTGGAGGAGTGCTTTTTGAGTGCTATAATGTCAGTAATAGGTGTGTTCTCCTACTGTCACACTCCAAGTTGTTCTTCAACCCATTCTTTCTTCTCCCCTCCTAATTAAACAGATGTTCCAGTTTGGACAATATATTGGTGCCTCTCACTTGCAATAGGAGCACATTGGTCAATGATAATGTTTGTTTCTCTCTGCTGGTTCAAATAGGAATGCAATTTTCTCCATATATCTGAGCAAGGAATCAGTCGGTACTAGCGGCAGAGGGGTACTTAACAGGCTGTCAGTCGTTTAGCATTAGTCTTAGATCTTACAGTTTTACAAGCTGATCCCTTAATTAGTAGTCTTCATGTTTTTGATTTTGTCTTTAATAAAATGAGCACTCTAATTCTGTTGCTGAATCATTCATGCATGTCTGAATAAACCCTTGTATTTCCCTCATGAATTGGATGACCACAGCATTGGAACCACATTTGCGGTTTATTTCTAATTTGTATTCTCTTGTCAATGTACATTTTCAAGTACAGAAGTAACTTAAAAAAGAGTAACTCTGCCCTAACATAACCATCTGCAGGGAAAGAGTAAGCACTTGGCAGCACTAACTAGTTCATAGAAGATCTTACTAGATATAAATAATCCCATTTTCTGGCAGAGAAAGTCCTCACAGTCTGATCTTTAGTTAGGGGAAAGAAAACTTATGTTAGTTGGCACATCTAGCAGCACAATGTAGTTATTATTAAAAAAGTGACCATGTAAAAATGGCACCTTGTTAAACAGCATAACAACTCTCTGTGTGTATGCTGGGGCAGATTGGCTTACACTGTTTAAAACAAAAACAAACTTTTATTGCCCTCTACTCCTGTTAACACTGCTGAGCCAACACATCCACACAGAGCAGCAAGAGGCCAGAGCCAAATACTGACTGAAGTGTTTTACCAGGACCAAGGTGGACTTTAAATATGTAAGTCATTAATACAGGTTTAAAAAATGGGACTACTGTAGACCTAAATTTCTAACAGAATCCTCTTTCTAAAAGAAACCCTGATCATGGGGATTTTGAAGGACACGCCTGGAATTTCAAGACCTCTTGTGATATTGGCAGCTTTGATGCTTCCCACCCGGCAGCTGCGTGACCAGAGGTCTCAGACACGCTCCCCTGTTGTGGGTAGGGCTGGGATTTCTGGACGTGCAGCCGTCTGGTCAGAGCTGCTCTGCATTTCTTCTTCATGCTGAGCACTCTGCTTCAGGGAAGCTTCAGGTGGATTAGTGACACATGCTGCACAGTGGCTTCCTCTAGACCAGGGAATTAGATAGGCTCAGGATTGGTCTCTAGCACAGAGGCTTTCAGACAGAAATGTGCCTTATCCCTGCTCTTAACTCTATCCTTCTGCAGCTCAGAGTGCCTGTGTTTCTCTGCAAGAAGATTCAGACCCCAGGCCGTGGAAATGTACCTAAGACAGCAGCTTTTTGACGAGACTGGATGGTGGGTGGTGTTCTCCACTCATTTTCTTGAAGCTGGGTTGTTGTATTCCAGCAGATGTAAAGACCATCAGGGCAGTGATAGTAAAACTTTGTGACAAGGTCTTCCTTTCACAGTCAGAAGTCTCTGGTTAATGATTTCAGGGTTGCCCATGCATTTACGTTAAGTAGCCACTACACCCGGAAGAGAGATACAGGCTCTATCCATAGTCTAGGACTGGTTCCTAATCTTTCCACTACAGCTGAACCCATAGGTTACCGAGCAGGTTTTTTTTTTCTCTTTTTACGCAGATAGTGTAAAGAAAGCTTACGAAACCCCTATCCTTGTGCAGAGCATACTACTGTAGATGTACTTGTAAACAACTACTGGGTTAGGGATTGATGGAGAAGGATGGTCCCCATTTAAGTACCTGGAATTTCCAGACCTCTTGTGATATTGGCAGCTTTGATGCTTCCCACCCAGCAGCTGCGCGACCAGAGGTCTCAGACACTCTCCCCTGTTGTGGGTAGGGCTGTGATTTCTGGATGTGCAGCTGTGGTGTTTCTGTTGATACCCACAATCAGGGGTTTAATCAGTGGGGGAACACTGACATTGAAAACTGAAGTGCCTACACCCTAGAGCCGCCCTGTGGGCTAGGTGAGAGGAAAGGGAGCTGAAGTTGCATGTTTTGAACACAGGTGTCCGAATGCCTATGAGTATAATGGGTTTTATCCATGTTCTATTTTAGATAATTCACACNTGAGCCAACACATCCACACAGAGCAGCAAGAGGCCAGAGCCAAATACTGACTGAAGTGTTTTACCAGGACCAAGGTGGACTTTAAATATGTAAGTCATTAATACAGGTTTAAAAAATGGGACTACTGTAGACCTAAATTTCTAACAGAATCCTCTTTCTAAAAGAAACCCTGATCATGGGGATTTTGAAGGACACGCCTGGAATTTCAAGACCTCTTGTGATATTGGCAGCTTTGATGCTTCCCACCCGGCAGCTGCGTGACCAGAGGTCTCAGACACGCTCCCCTGTTGTGGGTAGGGCTGGGATTTCTGGACGTGCAGCCGTCTGGTCAGAGCTGCTCTGCATTTCTTCTTCATGCTGAGCACTCTGCTTCAGGGAAGCTTCAGGTGGATTAGTGACACATGCTGCACAGTGGCTTCCTCTAGACCAGGGAATTAGATAGGCTCAGGATTGGTCTCTAGCACAGAGGCTTTCAGACAGAAATGTGCCTTATCCCTGCTCTTAACTCTATCCTTCTGCAGCTCAGAGTGCCTGTGTTTCTCTGCAAGAAGATTCAGACCCCAGGCCGTGGAAATGTACCTAAGACAGCAGCTTTTTGACGAGACTGGATGGTGGGTGGTGTTCTCCACTCATTTTCTTGAAGCTGGGTTGTTGTATTCCAGCAGATGTAAAGACCATCAGGGCAGTGATAGTAAAACTTTGTGACAAGGTCTTCCTTTCACAGTCAGAAGTCTCTGGTTAATGATTTCAGGGTTGCCCATGCATTTACGTTAAGTAGCCACTACACCCGGAAGAGAGATACAGGCTCTATCCATAGTCTAGGACTGGTTCCTAATCTTTCCACTACAGCTGAACCCATAGGTTACCGAGCAGGTTTTTTTTTTCTCTTTTTACGCAGATAGTGTAAAGAAAGCTTACGAAACCCCTATCCTTGTGCAGAGCATACTACTGTAGATGTACTTGTAAACAACTACTGGGTTAGGGATTGATGGAGAAGGATGGTCCCCATTTAAGTACCTGGAATTTCCAGACCTCTTGTGATATTGGCAGCTTTGATGCTTCCCACCCGGCAGCTGCGTGACCAGAGGTCTCAGACACTCTCCCCTGTTGTGGGTAGGGCTGTGATTTCTGGATGTGCAGCTGTGGTGTTTCTGTTGATACCCACAATCAGGGGTTTAATCAGTGGGGGAACACTGACATTGAAAACTGAAGTGCCTACACCCTAGAGCCGCCCTGTGGGCTAGGTGAGAGGAAAGGGAGCTGAAGTTGCATGTTTTGAACACAGGTGTCCGAATGCCTATGAGTATAATGGGTTTTATCCATGTTCTGTTTTAGATAATTCACACATAAAATTGTTTTTTCCCCAAAATTGGTTGTTCACTTTTGTCATGGAAGATAATAATACATACAACAGAAAGCACCTCACTGGTTGTAGGTTTGTCCTTCTGCGTGGCAGTTTGTAAAACATTATTTTTACTTAAAAATTGCATTTGAATTAAAACATACCTGATCTACAGCTACGGACAGCCTGTTTCCAAGATGTAGAATTTGTGACTCTTTAGTACCATAAAAATGCAGCCGGACTTATTGTTTCATTTCCCTACTTTTTTAAAGTTTTCCACAGCTTCGTTGCATCGCAAACTATTTATATCACAGAATTTTCAGTAGCTGAATCTTTGAGACTTTTAGCCCTGCTTTACCAGAAATCTTAAATTCCTGGATTTTTCAGTTATTATTGATCCCAGCCCTTACTGACTGCCACAAAAATGATCAGAGGGCTGGAGCACCTCTGCTATGAGGACAGGCTGAGAGAGTTGGGGTTGTTCAGCCTGGAGAGGAGAAGGCTCATGGGACACCCTATAGCGGCCTTCCAGTACTCAAAGTGGGCCTACAGGAAAGATGGGGGCAGAATTTTTAGCAGGACCTGTTGACATAAGACGAGGGTTAATAGCTTTAAACAAAAAGGGGGTAGATTTACACTAGATATAAGGAAGAAATTTTTTACGATGAGGGTGGTGAAACACTGGCACAGGTTGCCCAGAGAGATGGTAGATGCCCCATCCCTGGAAATGTTCAAGGTCAGGTTGGACGGGGCTCTGAGCAACCTAGTTGAAGACGTCCCTGCTCATTGCAGGGAGGGTTGGACTAGATGACCTTTAAAGGTCCCTTCCAACCCAAACTATTCTATGATTTAATGATTCTGTTAACAAATAAATAAAATGAAAAGTAAGCAAGCTATTTTGATTTGCTACAGAATTATAATGTTTTCGAGCTCTTATTTGTTCATATCATATCTCTTCTGCTAATAAATTGTAGTCTTAATTCTACTATTGTAAACAAGGTGAAACCAATGTTTAAATAGAGATAATATTGATATGTCAGAACTTAATTTTATTTAACATTGCAACTAAAACAGTACAGATAAAATTGCAAAATTCATATCTTTCTCTAACCAGAAAAAGACAAATTACTACTGTAGCAATAATCAGTGGCACCCACCTTCTAGGAGATTTACTGTAAACCCTCTATGATGCACTTTTAGGATATTTCCTAACATTTTCAAAGGAGCCTTTGCAATAGATTTTTTACCATTTAAGTTCTAATACCTGTTTCCAGCTTCAAAAAGCTTTGGATTTTTTATTTTTTCAGAAGAAAACCACTATCCTGTGATTCACTGAAATCATCGCCACAGGTAATTTTGGTTATAAAAAGATGTATGCTATGTAATTTATTTTTGAGCACTTTTAAAGGTCTACAGTGCTGACTCAGAGATAATGGTCAGTTGTATGAAATGACATTTAAAGCAGCTTTTAGAGGACTGGCATGTAAATCTTAAATGTTACTGTTATAAGTTATATTCTGGAAGGTTATTCTTACTTAGATGGTTAGGAATAAACAACTACTTTGAGATAGCTAGAATTAGTTATGAAAAATCCTACCCATGATGTCCGGGGCAATATTTACTGGCGTAGACTGGAAGAGTGCTACAGGCAGATACATCAAAAGCTGTGTGTGAAAATATATTATTTTCCCTAAAACATGGATTGGTCCTTTAATGCACCAGGGAGATTACCAGTAGGCCACTCTGTGGTTATTTAACTTCAGTTTGTTTGCCTCAGTATGATCAAATTTTAAAACTGTCCCCTTTCCCTTTAAATGGGTGAGAATGAACAAGTGAATGAAGGATTTAAATGGTGCCAGCTGAAAAAGGGACTACCTGGGGACTGAAGGAGTTTTTCTGTCTCTGAAGAATGCTGGTCCCACTGAGCCAAAAGCGACACTTGTCCTTGATTTAATTGGAACCAGATTTCATCAGAGGCACAAAAATGATGAATCTAAGGCAGGTAAGTGTAGATCTGGTTCTCACAGGTGTCCAGCTTTCATTGACAGTTGTGGAAGTTCAGCATTTCTAAACGCAAACCCTTGAGTGATAACCCCATTGAAATCTGGAAAGCTCAAATGGAAAGTTGGGTATGTCTACAATAACTAAAGTAAAAGTTGTTCTTTTTTTCAAACTAGAACTTGCAGACCATTTCTGCCTGGTTTTCTGATGCAGTGCTGCTTTTGTAGCTACAGATGAAATTCTGTGCTGCAATGTTTACAGAGCTCAGAGGAGCTGAGGGAATCAATTCTAAATGACTGGTAAAGGCTGCAGCCATCGACATACTGTCTGCCTTCCCAGTTACTTCATATCATTCATTAGTGCAGATAATATCTTAGCGGGTGCATTAGTGCCTAGCACTGCGAATAACATTTAGGTGAGTAATCAGATGCCTTATGGAGAGATGGCATTTTTTACTGGTACCATTAAATATCTATAGTTATCATTCCTGAGTCACTGCATTCTCTTTCCTTGAATCTTGGTCTTGTTGTACAGTGTTTCATTTTTTTTTTTTTAACTCTCTATTGTTCCATGTGATTTTTTTTGACTATGATACAACACCTATCAGATGAGGTCAGGTAAAATTCTCCATATCTTCAAAGATACTGCCTCACGCTTTTGATATTTATGATGTGTTCTAAGACAAATTCTTAACAAAGTTTTGTTAAAGACCCAATTCTGTCATAATTCTGTCTTCAGAACTCCTGCTTCTTGATAATGAGCATTTTGAAATGTGGATTAATGGTTACAGCTGACCCCTATCCCTTGACAATGACATTCTCCTTACAATAGCAGAGAACAGTCTTTCCTTTTGACAAAAGCTTGAATTCAAGATGGTTACTTAAAAAGTAAGATTAGAAAGAACTATATATACTGTTACACACACAGGTCTCTAAAGGCATTTCTGAAGTCAAGTAAATTGCCAATAAATCCAGACATGATCTTAAATTAGCTATTGGCATAATCCTCCAAAGGGCTGAGAACTTTCTGCAAGGTGTTCCTATGAATATTTATGTATCTACTGTGTAGTTCAGTAGTCATAAAGGTAAGACCTGTGGCACCGAGCGTATTGCCAGATGCTCTCAACTTCTAATATGGTGATTTTATTCCCATTAAATCCTACTGGGGAGAGCATGCAAGTTTGGACTGACCTTGAACGTAACATGGGTTACAAGGAGAAATTCAAGCATCTTTCTTTCACTATGCTTATTACAAAGCAGGGAGAGTCTCTCTGTTCTTATGTATGACCCGAGGTCACTGAAGGGTCCAAAGGAGTCAGTGTAGAAAAATTAACACACTGTTCCTTCTCTGTACAGATGAGCGAACTTGTACCAGACAAAGGGTTTCTGCAGCCTTACATCCTTTCTCGGACATCCGTTATTGCGGCTAGTTTAGGAAAGAGGATAAAGAAAGGAAAATTCAGAATGATATTTTCCTCCTGGTGTAAGCTGTGCCATGAGTCTTGCAGAGGCTGCATATTCACCACTGTGTTTAGTAGCCATCAGTGAACCTTTCTTATACACGTTTGTTTTGTCTTGTTCAGTCCCATTTGTACTGATGGCAAAACATCCAGAGACAGCAAGTTCCCTGGCTCTGTTACACAGAATGTGGGGAAAAAAAAAAGTACTCCCACTCCTAGCTTTTAACTTGATGCCTCATGACTTCATTTAGTTCCCTCCAGTTCTGGTATTATGATAAACAATGAAAAATAATTTAACATTAGCCTTCTTTGCCATGCCTCTGTCATGTGTTTCTTTCACTTTTTTTTTTATGTGTTGCATTTAGGCTCTGCTTCTGTAGAAAGAAGTCTCTCTGTTTTCTTTGAACCCCCTTGTTGCCTTTCGTATAATTTCTTTTCTTATTCGACTGTATCTTTTTTGAGATGGAATGACCAAAACAAGGCACGGTAATTAAAAACGCTTTGCATCAGGAATTCGTACAGCAATATAGCAGTTTCCTGTTTCATTTTCTGTTCTTTTCCTACTAATTCCTAGCATTCAGTTTTCCTTTTGACTAAGCACTGAGATAGAGATCTCAAAAACCTGTGACTTCCAGATCTCTACCAGTGGTAGAAGTTCATTCCGAGTTCATCATTTGTATGTATAGTTGAGGTTGCTTTTACCATGTTCATTATGCAAATTACTGACAATGAATTTTATTTTCCATTTTATCACTTTGCTACTCAGTATTATGAAATGATTTTGCAGAACACTATGATCAAATTTAATTTTGGTCAATAAGGCTATTTTTGTATCATTTGCATATTTTTTAGTGTAATTATTCAGTCTTTTTTCAGACTGTTTAAGAATATGCTCAGTCCCTAAGACAGTTCCACATGGGACTCCCCTGACAATCCTCTCCCTTTCGTGAAAATGAGCATTTAGTCCTGTAACTTCTTACTTATTTTTCAACTGGTTACTGATCCACAAGAGAACTTCCTACTTTTCCATATGTCAGTTTAGCTTCTTTGAAAGCCATTGTAACACTTTTTGGATATCCAAGATGGGTAAAATGAGAAACTTTCTCCACATGACTCCTTGAAAACACTTGTACCTCTCAAATTTGGGAGGCATAAATTTCCTCTTCAGCTGTTAAATATTCTCAATTATATTATGTTTATTTATTTGATTCCTAATATAATGTCTACTAACAGGCCTGGTCTGAAAGCCATATTCACTGGTTTGTAAGCTTCTTTATTCCTCTATTCCTCTTAGAAGTCTTTTTTTTTTTTTTTTCATTTGTGCTATCTTTGTTCCGTTCCCTCTGACAGTAGTTGACATAAGAGTAGATGATGGTAAAAGAAACTGTGAAACATATAATTTAGCAATTTTATATCTGGGATTCTTTGGACCACTTAGGTGAACATCATCTGGTCCTGATGATTTGTTTTTATATGTATTATGTACTGATTCCAAAATTCTTTCACCAACACCAGTCTTGCAGAGCAGGTGAGGTAAACCAGGCAGAGTGATTCAAGATGGTTCCCTTTATGATGGTCCTTATCTCCCAGGGGAGATTTGTCTCCCCTCCAAATCCACCCAGGATAGTCAACCTCATGTTGCCTGTTGTTGCCTCACATACCCAAGAGACGCAACGTAGCCTGTGGGAGTGAAAATCAGGTTACCATTTCGCATACATCATAAAACCATCATCCACACTATGTGCCTTAAATAAATGGTAAGAGTGAAGAAGGACAGTCCACATTTCCCATTTTATTTGAAATTATTAAGACAGTGGACCACTGTGATAGAATACTGTAGAACTACAGCGTAAAAAGTTTAATCTACTATATATTTCTAAAGGCAGTCTACAAAGAGACTGAAAATAAGGGGTCTAAGCTTTTTTGCTTTCTTTATAATACATAGAAGAGGTCTGAAAAATTATATGGAAAAAAGGGACTCATTCTCTTGGTACACATTAACAAAACAGGTTTAGGGAAGGCGGGGGGTGGTGAGAAGTGTTTGTCTTTTTTATAATGAAAAATTCAGATTTTGTTTCTGCATATGTTTTTTTCCAGCGTTCCCCAAAAAAGTCAATTCATCTAAGATAGGCATGTGTGATTTTTCTTTGCGTTGATGAAAAAAACTTCTCAGATTATTTCCTTTTAGCACCTATGTACGCATAAATACTTGGAAAAAAAGGGTGTATGAACTTCTCTAATGACATCCCTTGTTCTTTCTTTTTCAGCTTTAATCAGCAAAGAGATGTGAATGTAGGTAAAAAAGTTGTTAATGAATCTTTCCACAAAACTGATGTGACATTACTGATATTTTTATGGCTTTACAATAGCAGAGAATGAAAGCCTGTAGAAGGGAAACGCAAAAGCTCTTTCACAATGTCTTTACCATAAAGAAACAAAGGTTACCTGTTAAAGAAAAGAAAATTGGGTTATGTGCTCTTTAAGTATAAATATGTGACAGGTTCAAATAGCCATTTGAAAATAGTCTTCAAACAAATTTCCTGGTACTGTGCTGTAACTTTTTCTTCTAGCTTAACAAAGCCTCTCAGTAAGAATTTGTAGAAAATTTGAACAAAGCCAGAAGTTATTAGCTACTGTTAAAAATAACCACTATCTTCAGAAAGCTCTTTGCTACTTCAGCTACAGATGGAACTTGCTGTTCCTTAAGGAACATAAGAAGTACTTAGAAACAAATAAAAATCACTCTTAACTACAACATTTAGCTAGGCCTAGTATCTCCATTGTGCAAGAGGAGCTGTATTGTTTTCTCTTTGTTTTCCTGTTCATACTTTACACTTTTTTGTCCTCAGGATTAGGATTATGGCCATGACTGAGAAAATATCCTGGAGATTTAAGAAAACTTTCATGTTTCCCTTGGAGTACCTCCTGGTTTTGGGGACACAAATAGTCACAGAGAAACTCTGCTGTTTTGGATGGAAACTTGCTATAATTGGAAACATAAATATGTAAATACAGTGGTAGGCATAATGTCTGTTGAAACTACAGAGTGCCACGTTCTTCCAGAAGGTAAGAAGAATTCCACAATATTTCAAAAGGAGGCATTTAAAGTGAATGCAGAGTTATGACCTTTTGCTAATGACTTTTGCAGTAGGTACTGTCTTGGCAGTCATAAAATCTTACCATTATTTTCCCCTTCAGAGTAAGGTCATCATATACAAAGGAAGTTTTCTAAGAACACAGTAGCTGGTAAAACTATGAATGTAGTCACAGATAACATCATTTTTTCCATTGCCACTTCCATAAGAAATTGCAGCAGTAAATGTATGACTCCAGTTTAAGATTAGTATAGCTAAAGTATATTTAGCTAAGTATAGCTAAATTCATAATCCACTAATCTGAAGAGCTGTATCTCTCCAACATCTCTTTAACAAAGCTTTAATAAGACTTTGCATGAGTTAACAACCTTTATTCATGTACCACATCAAAGGGCAGAGGTCATCAGTTGAGCGGCTTTCATTCATCAGGTACTGTGTTTTCTTACATGTTTATTAGTGCATAAGTAAACCGTTTAAAATAATTATTAATCAAATGGGACTTTTTTATTCCCTCTCATCTTCTCCCTTGCCTCATATCTGTTGCCCTTAATTTTTTCTTGGACCTTCTCCAAGTTATTTGTGGTTTGGCAAAGCCTCCACCTGTTGCCACATCACTACTGAATTGCGCTGATTGACCAGGAGTGCTTACAGCCAATGCGAAACGCATCACAAATGCACTCTCATGTTGATCCCAGAAGATGTGATCACTTGGTTAATCTTTTCATTTCCATTCTTCAAAGAACCTGAGGCACTAGCCTGTGAGACAGTCTGTGAAATCCTCCCCTTCATATAGATAAAATGGTACAGTCGCATATATCGAAGTCATTAAGCTGTTTTGGGGAATGATGATCCTTAAAAGCCTACTGACAAGAATGCCTTAGTGTTTCTTCTCATACAACTATGTCATCTACAATGCCTACATTGCAGCTGTGTCCATTCATCCTGATTGTGTCCCAGACATCCTTCTACAGGGACCTTTGTAGATTTCTTGTGATTTCCATTTCTTGATCCTCTGTCAGGGACTTCTCAGGATAAGAGTGTCATGCAGGTTTAAGGCTTTGATTTTCAAAGACATTATAAGGAAAATCAGTACTTAGTTGTCATTCTTTCCTGAAGTCACTTGTGTCCTGTAAGTGGTACATGTCAGCCTCATAGATGAGCAGCTGCTGAGCAGATGTACTTTGATCATCCAGCCCACCTTCATGCCCAAGGTACATGTGTAATGCTCAAGGCCACCACAAGGAATTATCTTATCTCAGGGCTGAAAGAAGAAGGAAAACTGCTAATATGAAATCCAGGGCCAGGAGCAACCCTAGGAATGCACTAAGTTGCTTCTCTTTAGGTAACCAGAGGTTCAGAAATGTGCTCTACATCCTAGTTAAGGGACTCATCCCGCTTTCCTCCTTCCCCTTATCAGGGTCTCCCAAAATAGATTCACAAGCTCTCCTCTTCTTATCTTGTATAAACACCTTTTCCTTTGAAGAGGCAGGGACACACTCTTAGATCCCCAAGCATATTGCTGGATGAATACACTTGAAGGGTGGCAGCTTTCTACTGAATTTCTAGGTGGACAAATGGGTTGCCCATTGCAGGTAGGTGCCTCTGTCAGGTGAACAATCCTGTCAAGGCAAGTGAAGACTCTTGATATGGTAGAAATATTGCCACCCGAGTGGCAATATTCTGTTCTTGCTACAGAAATAAATAAAAGATTGTGGTTATGAGTCATCTTTCCAAAATTTTGGTGTAGGGTACACTCCTTCCCACCTGGGTAGAAAAGGAAGTGTGCTGCTGCTACTGAGATGTGTGCAGGCAGACTGCACACTCCTGAGGCTGCCGGCTTAGCTGGGCTGGTGGAGGGGAGCCTGTAAAAGCCTGTGCCTGAAAGTCAACCCAAAGAGCAATGCTGTGAAGCACAGCTTGGGGGTGTGGTGGTAAGACGCAAGGGTGTTGTTCTTCAAGTTGTAGTGGCAGAAGCAAGGATGTTCTCACTAAAGACCTGAGTTCGTATCCTGTAGACCACTCACATAGGCAGTATCCCATGGCACTTCCTGGGGTTATCAGGTGGCATACTCTGTGACATTCACTCCTGTGGTTAGATAGCACCAGCTCTTCAGGAATTTGGCTTTGAGAGGAGAGTTGGAGGCACTCTTGCAGGACAGTGTGAACGCAGTTACTGCTTTCTTCACATTTATTCAGCGTATCCACTGATATCAAACAGTTCTATAATTGTGCATAGCTCAAACTTGTTATGGCGTCCATTAATAATTTACAGTGTAATAACTCATATCCCACAGTCAGTGACCTATCTGCCATAGCTCCTAGTAGAGTTTAATATGTGCTCATTCTGGGTGAGATGCCTCTTAAAGAAAGAAAGAAAAAATAGCCTCTTAAATTAATTTACTCCCTTGCTTTAGAGTTTTTTAGCTGTTTCCTTTTCTTGTGTCTGCTGATCATCTTCCTCAAATTTACTAGACTTTCTTTTTTCATTCTCAAAGAGGACTTGTTTTTCCATCACTGCAGCAACATTTATTCAACTGGGATTATTTAAGCACTTGAAAATGGAATATGTATCTTCCACATGGGAAGATTCCTGGATCAAAACATCAGCTGCATTGCACTAGTGTAAATCAGAAGCATCTTCACTGAAGTTGATGCAGTTACAACAATATAACAGTAATGCAAATGAGACGTCTTCAGGACCTAGTACTGTAATTCTTTGAGTAATTAGTTTCTGAGTTTAAGCTTGTAACAATCAATCTCAGTCAGAACCGGGAGGAAGATTGAGAAAAATAGAAGTTAAATAGGATCATTATACACACCTTAGTTAAGCATATGAATTTGGTTACTCTGTTTTTTTGTTTATTTTCTTGTGTTTCTTTGGACAAAGAAATTACTTGCTTTCGTCAGGTAAGAGCTAAGCACATGTCTGAATAATAATTAGCGAAAAGGAAATACTACCTCTTATTTTCAGTCCCACTGGATATTTTAATTCATGTTTCTCCTTTTCTCTGCAATATACAGCTATACACATTTCATATCATGATCTTATAAACCTGCCATCTTTTGCTTTGGTTATACGATGTTAATTTTTTTTCATTAAATGCGAATCATTAAAAATTTTAATTTCCTGTTAACCTTTTCATGCCACATTAAGAATTTCCTCTTAATACGTCAGCTGAATAATGCTCCTTTTTCTGCTTGGAACAGTGAAAATTGTTAGTTCACTATCATCTAATCTGCCTACCTATTCTCTGTCTGGATAAAGGTTTAAATGTATAGATAAATACTTAGTGTATCTAAAAAAAGAGAAGCAACATAACAGTAATCCCTAAATCAGCTTTACATGCTGCCTTAAAAGCAGAATACTTTGCATCATTTAAATAGGGAAGTCCAAAACACATTCTAAGTTCATTGCTGTACTCCCAGGGGAGGAGAAGACCTGCTGAATTATACTCTGAGAGGTGGGCTGCACAGACGTGTGTCGGTCTGGACAAGAAAAAATAATCAGGGATACCAGCCTTTTAGAGTATGACTAACCCACTTTCTAAGTCAGTGACACCAAAGCAGTTTATCTGTTTTCTTGGAAACACGCCTGGTGCTTCTGTCCCCTTCCTTCTTGAAATGTACTGCACACAGAGCAGCTGCCAAGCCAGATGAATTGCACACTAGGGGCAATTGCTGAAAATAAGCAGAATGCAGATTGAAAATAGAATCATAGGGTTGGAAGGGACCTCTGGAGATCATCTAGTCCAACCCCCCTGCCAGAGCAGGGTCACCTTAGAGCAGGTTGCACAGGAACGCATCCAGGCGGGTTTTGAATGTCTCCAGAGATGGAGACTCCACCACCTCTCTGGGCAGCCTGTTCAGGAGAGGAAAACAAGCATGGTTTTCTCCATCGTGGTTTCCTCTTAACCACTTTCCACATGCTTCACCTACTATGGAAAATCTTCGAGAGAAGAGGTGTAGCGGATTGAGCTGAATCAAAAACTCATTGCTGTCAATGACTTCTGACCACCAAAGGGTTAGATCAGGCCCTCAGTCTCCCAGCATCCTGCATTCAAGGCCTTATGTATTAGTGAAATACCTAGAAGAGTGCACTCAAATACATCATGAAGTTCAGTGCCTATGTCCAAAACTGAAACCGAGTCCTGCCCAGCTCAGAGGTTGCCAGACATTTAGAAGCACGTCTCTGACCGCCTGAGCACATTCCTTCTGCCTCCCTGGCTAGCTCTGTCTTCTCAGGGCTGAGCAGCTCAGTGGCTATTTCACAAGCCATCATGCAGAGCATCCAACACGCAACTGGAACAGACTCCTGAAAAAAATTATGAAGTTGACTTTCTTAAAAGAGAGCTAGATAAGCAATTTCTCCTGGGGATACAATTTGAGCACTCATCCTAGAAGCAGAAAAAGGCTTATTTCATGCTCTCATCTACCCAACAGGATGCACACCTGTAATTTCTACTTATTCCTACCCATTATAGACACTTTAATACACTGTGGGAGAAAGAGGGAACATTTCCAACTCTTCTTGTTGAAGTAGTGTTACTGTGCAAAAGAATGCAAGATTCATTTTTCTGTAAAGACAGCAAGACACAACACAAAGTAAGACTGCTTTTTCTGTATTCTGGCTTGGAGGCAGCCATATAGGTTTCTTATCCTGATCAGAGGCTTTATAAGGATCTAAGGAACAATCACGGTGTAAACAACGTGTAAAGGCTGTTTGGAAAAGGATTAGGATCCATATATCCTATTCCCAGTGTCTTAACCATTAAGCTATGAACCAAGTTCATATATTCTGCTCCAATTTTTTGTTCCTTTTGCAATCCAGTCAATCCTGATTTTTTATTCTATAGTTTAGTTTCATCAGACTTTCTCTATTTCTCCCTAAATATCTTTCCAGCTAAACCCAGACCCTTTTATAGGAGGCTACATGTAGCATGATGGTTAAAATCTTTTCCTACTGTGCTTTTGTACTCTAAAAAATGTGTCCCATTTTGTTATGAATATTCCAGCAATTGCACAATGATAAAATGAGAGTAGGAGATACATTTTAGAAGACAGTAGCAATAATTACACTTGTCTTGTTGTTGTCCCTATTGGGGGATGCTGGGAGAATGCTTGCCAAGCTGTATCCTTCTAGATATGCAGATGGGGTGCCAGGCCCCGTCATGCCTTACGCATCAAGCTTCTAATCTAAGTCAACACTGAGGAAGAGCTACACATCTATTAATTGGGCACCACTGGAATCAGAGGGCAGCTAAACTGCCAAATCCAGAGTCATCATTTGGGACTGCAGAAGAATTTATGTTCCCAGCACAGATTTTAAATGTTTAAATCCTTTATGAGGTCTGGTCCTAAATTAACTAAATTTGTGTAAGCCTCCATCAGAGTGTCAAGACAGGAAGCAGGGTAAAGTCTAGTGCGTTCTCAAATACCACGTATATTTAATTCCTAGGATTACTTAGTAGTGTGGACTGAGACTGAAATCTGACTGCAGATGGTTCCCAACATAAAAGACGATATCAGGATCCATCTCACACGCACAGAGCCTGCACTGCTGACTGCATGCACTGCTGACTCTGCAATATCACCCCCAAAAGAGCTGGTGTTTATATCTAATTGTCTGATCTAGCCCCTGCATGGGGTCACACTTCAGTCTTTAATAAGAGGCAGAACAGTCTCAGGTGTTCTCCCCTAACTATGGATCAAATAAAAACTCTACCTAAATGCAAGTATGCATCCTTATACCTCTAGATGTGAGTCCAAACTGGTCTGAGTCCTATTGTTGAATATAATTCTGATGAATTTGGTCTTCAGTACTTTGAGATGGGCTGCTCTGGCCTTTTTGGTTAGTGGGAGATTCCTGGAAACAGAAATAACCAGAAAAATTTTTCTCCTAGTCACCACTGATGTTACTTTATTTTTTTGGCATTAACACAGCTACTGTAAGAACTGGCCAGTTCTCTTGACTAGAACTAGTAGAAATGCAGGACTACTTACATCACAAGGAAAGCTAGGCCTGATCCTCAAATTACAGACCGTGCTCTAAACTCTCATGTGTTTTGCTTGCTCAAATGTATGTATTGTATGCATATTTGGCTTTAACACTACAGTCCTTATACAAGCAAAACCACCCACTATGATAAAAAATAATAGCATAATTTAGCATCCAGTAACAATGTATTCTCAAGTGACATTATTCTCCTACCACCACTGTTGCTTCTTGCTTAATTATTGTTCTTCTCTCAGCTTTCTCCAGCTTTATTAATTAGTATTCTTTCTCCTTCTAACAAGAGAGAATAAAACTTGCAAAAACATCAAGATGAGGACACAGCATTCATATGTTATTATCATATTTCTTGCATATGCTAATAAGACTGCAATGGATAGTGTCATACTTCCTCGCTTTCCTCTTCGTAATACAGTCTTAACATGTTAAGTACTTTTTGGGGTCTCTGGTAAATACTGAGCAGATACTCCAGTGTGGTGTTTGCAAAAAAACTCCATCCCTATGTACATCTTTTTTCATCTATAAAGAGCAATACACTTATTTTCAAGAAAGGTGACTTTTATGACATGGAAAGCCAGAAAAAGACAAAGAAAATATATAAGAAGTAGATTTTATTTCTATTCTGCATAAGATCTTCCATTGTGAAATCTTTACTAAAATCTTACATAGAAACATTTTGTATTTCCAATGTATTTTGAGAGAAAATAGCATCATAGACTCAGACCCTAGACTTTTCTGGGGTCTCATTATTTGGAAAACAATGTGTTTTTTGATTGTGTGTGTATGTATACATATATGCAGTCATACATGTACATGCCAATAGTTATAGAGTGCCATCTGCTGTCATATGAGACTAAATAGTGTTGCTTCTGTTAAGTTTTTAGAATCAATAAATTTGTTGTGCCCTTCAAAGACTTTCTGATTAAGTTGCACTAACAGACGAAGGACATTTTTAAATTGTAGGAAGACCAGAGATGTTTGTTTCCTACATTTGAACACATTGACCCCTTTCTACTGTATACTGTATTTGGGTCAACAGCTGGCTGAATACGAGCCGGCAGTATGCCCAGGTGGTCAAGAAGGCCAACAGCATCCTGGCTTGCATCAGAAATAGTGTGGTGAGCAAGACTACGGAAATGATCATCCCCCTGTACTCAGCATTGGTGAGGCCGCACTTCGAGTACTGTGTTCAGTTTTGGGCCCCTCACTGCAAGAAAGACATTGAGGTGCTGGAGTGTCTCCAGATAAGGACAACAAAGCTGGTGAGGGGTCTAGAGCACAAGTTGTATGAGGAGTGGCTGAGGTTGTTTAGTCTGGAGAAAAGGAGGCTGAGGGGAGACCTTATGGCTCTCTACAACTACCTGAGAGGAGGTTGTAGAGAGTTGGGGGTCGGTCTCTTCTCCCAGGCAACAAGCGATAGGATGAAAGGAAACAGCCTCAAGTTGCACCAAAGGAGGTTTAGATGGGATATTAGGAAAAATTTCTCAACTGAAAGGGTTGTCAAGCATTGGAATAGGCTGCCCAGGGAAGTGGTTGAGTCACCATCCCTGGAGGTATTTAAAAGATGTGTAGATCTAAAAGCATGTGTATTGCTTAGGGCCATGGTTTAGTGGTGGACTTGGCAGTGCTAGGTTAACAGTTGGACTCGATGATCTTAAAGGTCACTTCCAACATAAATGATTCTACAATTCTATGATTCTATAATTCTGCTTTAATTCCTACCATTGCTTAATCTTCCTCTCTGACCTATCTGTGTAATGTCTTTATTCATTTGGTCATAAATGAAAAAATAGTTTTGTGACAGGCTTGTGTAAAATATTATTGATTTTCTTAAAATGCTAACCTATTTAGACCAACAGGTTATTTTCCTGTTGATCCAGAAATAAATTTTGCAGAATCCAGGCACGATGTAAATAACAGAAGAGGTGTTCACAAGCAGCATTCAGTCTCCTTTTGGGGAATGAAAATCTAAACCTGTTCTTCAGGAGAAAAGTCTGCTTTAAGAATTGGAGCCATAGAAAGATTAAGGCAAAAAATAAACTTCGCCACTTGTGACAGCTTCCTCAGAGAGGGAAATCCAAACCCCCCAGCCATATGGCATTTCATTCAAGACTGAAAACTTGCTCAAATGCTGTGTCTCTTAAGACTGTTCAGTACTTCCCTCTGGTGGCCTGTCCCATAAAATATTTCTCACAAAAATTAAATAGTTTAAATCACTTTCTCTCTTTGAATTTAAAAAAAATTGTGAACATGTAGATGTGTAGAAATTTGCATCAGTTTTCAGATGGGTTCTGAACTGGCTTTAACTGGAAGGTTATAAATTTTTTTTTAATATTATAACATGTTTTTTAACGTGATCTTGGTTTCCAGTTTGGGCTAGGTGAGTCATATTGGTGAAATTTATCTAAAATTGAAAGCTCAGGAAAATCACAGGACGATATTTAGCTCAATTTTTAAGAAAGCAAGAATGAAAGCCAGCCACGTACTCTTCTGGGCAAGCTGACTTCTTAATCCCTTTAGGAAAGGTAGCCAGGGAATCGGAACATTTTCTTATATCTGACATGATCGTAGAACTAAACCTTCCATTCTGCCATGGTATCTTTATGTGTTGCCATGATTATTTTGTGTTCCCCATGAAGTGTATTCCTGTAGAAAGATCCCAGTCTTGACGCTCTAATAGGACAACATTGTGTGCTTCTGCTGCTTATCTTTTTTCAAAAACAATCCAAACTTTTGCTATTTCCTTCTTTTGGCATTCAAATTTAGATACCTGTAACCTCATCTTCAGAGTTACTATCATCAGTATTTTCAATATTTTTTGGCAATGAGCACCTAAAATAGGCTCTTAATATACGGTACCTACGTAAAAAAGAGGAGGTAAAAGGAGATAAAAACTATAGGTAGAATTTGAAAAGTGGTGCCATCTTCTCATTCACTTTCCTTTTCCTGAATCATGCCTTTTTGTCTTTTGCTGTGCTTTTCAATGCAGGTTACTTACCATTCATATTGCTGTGCATGACATTCTTCTGTGAAATATTTAACTTTCTGCTTTTTTTGTCGTTATACATTTGATTACGTAGTCTTCATTATATACTTTTATACACTACTGTGATTACATGAATTTAGTCTGTGAAAGATATCCATTTCTTCAAAAGTTGCTGTCTTCATTTTTTCCCTTCCTTCTACAAGACCATATTTTAAAATACGTTTTTCATGGAATACTGCTGTAGTGACTTAAACAGCAGCCAAAGTAAAATATGGGAAAAATGGAACCTAAATTGGAAAGCTCATCCTGTTAGGTCTCATGCTGAGTTATTGCTGCTTTTCACAGTTCCCTGGTGCTTTCAAATTTTGAAGGATGCAGGAAAGACAAGCATATCCTGGCCATAGATCTATATTGTATGTATGGGAACCTTAACGGAGTTAAATGTGGACCTGCCTTGAAAAGTGAGATTGCCGCTGGAAGGTTAGTTAGCAAAATATTAGCTGGTGGGAACTCAACCCATTTGTGTCAGCCTTCAGAGTTTCCTTATATACAAACCATTTCTAAGTAGAAAATAAATGAGACTCATGTTGTCATGTAAAACCGACAAAAATGTATAATATGAAAATAGTACTATCAAAGGCCAACACTGAGGTGGATATCTGGAATGGATTTCCAATTCCTATATTTCACTATGTTTAAATTTTGCCAGAAAAATATAGAACAAGAGATTCAAATGACTTACCTAAGATTTTGTGTTAAGTGATTGAGTGTTTTATTGATCTCCAGATATGCTCCCCCATGATCAGGGACCAAGAAAGAAAAAAGATACCTAGAGCTTGCCAGAAATCTGGCAAGAAATTTTACTTTAAGTAATAATATTCTTGAATGGACAAGGAAAGTTAAAACTTTGGATTTATTTTTTTGTATGAAAGAGGAATCATGTTTAAAAATATACATTTCAAAAGAAAAGCAACAACAAACAGAAAGTCATTGGATTTTCAGCTTTCTCTTCAGCTAGACACATCCCCTCTTCCTAAGTCCCCGAGGAGCCAGCAGCATAACTCCACAGTCAGGTGAATATTCGGTAGCTGAAATAATATGGCAGTCTGACACACCATTCAGGCAGTCTGGCAAACAGGTAGGTAAGAAACCAGGCAGAGAAGGACACAGCTTGTCTTAATCACTTAATTCCTTAGATAAATTTAACAGAATCAATATCGTATCATGTAGTATTTTAGTCTGGAGTAGTTGGCTTATTGTGCCAGGGAATAGTTCCAGTGGTATTATAAACAATTCTTAATTTTTGCTTAAAAATTGCTTAAGCAAGGGCCAGACTCAACTTCCACAATAATTAATTGGAATAATTTTCTTTTCAGGGTTGTGTTTTACCTGTAGACCTGCAAATTTGACAGGAGTTTTACATGTCCATTTTTATTCATACACTTTTTAAAACATCTGAACGATTATAAGAGTAAGTAATGCTCAATTTAAAAATGTGCTGCAGTAAGTAACAAAGTTGAGGACAAAAGCAGCTTATATCCCCAGCTGCCAAAGAAACTGGGAAAGTAAAAAAATAATGGCATTTAAAGCCTTCAAATACCTTTCAGGTTCCAAGTATTATTACAGATATTCTGTCTGTAAATATATACTGTGACATAATATATATTCACCAAACACTGTTTTCCTTGACTTCTTTAAAAAAAGTAAATCACTATGTGTCCTCTTTTTAGATGCAATATTTACTGGTTTTATTTTCACTGTATATGTGTTCACTTACTAGGTGCCTTTACCAAGCAACTTGGATCCATGAATTCCAATTATTCTTGTAATTGAAATACGAGCACCTAATGTAATTTTTAACATCTACAAAGTGCCAGTGAGGTGTCAAAATGAAATTAATGTCTGTGCAAGGCCATTCTGTAATTTTCTTACAGTGTCAAATAGCAAGGTCAGATCTGATTACGTCAATAGTACAATGAGAGGGAAAGAAACCCTTGGGTACTATTTACTCAGCTCCATGGGACCAGGCCTTCCACTACAGATCATAAATCAGAAGAAAAATGACAATGTTTCACACTCCAATGTGAAAGCATTTATTTCCTTTTTTGAGCCTTTATTATTATACCGTTATTATAGACCTTATCATCATACACTTACTGTAGTGCATTAGTATGATCAAAACAAAGGGATTCACTTTGAATAAAACAGATCATTATGCCTTCTATAATCAAGAGAGTTTTGACGAAAGCTTGCAATGGTATCCCTAGATTTTTGGAAAACCCTGTTTAGCTCTTGGAGATCAATGCTCCTCTTTAGAATTTTACTGCTCTTCTTTTGTTATCACTAAAATAGCTCCCAACAATAAATTGTCATTGACTCCGGAGTAGAATCAACTTTAATAGTATTCCCAGCAATAATATTCAAAATGCAAGCGTTATGCTTCATAACATAATGTTGCCTTGCAAACAATAAATATCTTAATGCATTTTGGATTCTTATCTCCTGTTTTTTATACACTTGACATATATTTAGGTAATTTTTTCAAGCTTTTCATTGAAACATGAATTGTGAAAAGAGAACAGTTGTTGTAGCTGTTTTTATTGTTGCTGTTGTTTAATGAAAGCCAACTTTCAGTTACAAGAAGTGAAATCTAAGAAATCTGCTAGGTAGTAGACAAACCACAAAATTGTGTGAAATGACAATCCTAGTACAGCTTCACAAAGATATAATGCATTTCACTTTCATAATAACTAGCTGAAACTAAGGCCTAGCTTTAGATTTCAGGGGACAATTACTAGAAAAGATCTTTTATGTTTGGAAGAGCCCATTTTAAGCCTTATGAACGTGGACACATAGAGAAGAAAGTTTCTAAAAGAAAAACAGCTATTCAGCTATTCCAGGGGTGGAGGATAGAATTGGAATTACATTATCAAATGCAAAGACATACAAAGGGAAAAAGAAATCTATTTTAAGGAACTTAATTTATTTCTAAAGCTAATAGATATGGAAGATAAAGATACAGGAATGCAGCTCCTTTATCATTTTAGAAGATTTAAGAATAGAGTTTTAGGGGAATACATATATTTTACAGCAGTTACTTTAAACTTAGGCATTTGGTCTCCTGTTACAAAGGAGGGAGAGAGAGATGGAAATTGCCAGAGCATGGCAGTTCACTCGGATTCCTACAGTGGGTAGGAAGAATTGCTGTCTGGAGAAGCCCTGTCTTTCTCCTCTGACTACTGGCTGTCTTGAGCAATCAGCTTATACTTGATTCCTAATATTTAGATAGCTAAAATTAGGCAAGATAAATTCCACCTTATGTTAAATAATTCTCCATGAAGACAGAAACATGAAAAGGGCTGTTAGGTGGAAGATAATGGGATTATCTGCATTGCTTGTGCCAGCGGTACAGTGAGGAACCTTTGGTCTTCAGCTGAACTCCTGGTATACAAACGCAGAACAAGACAGCATGCCATGCCCTAGAGGGTTTATTCATTCCCCACTGTCAGAGATACTAATAGTTCTACCAGAGCAGGAGTATCTTCCCACGCTGGTCTGCTACAAAACTATGATCTCAGTCATAATTCAATAATGAGCTTTCTAATGCAAGTAGAGAATACATTAGAAAGGAAAAACTGTTAACACGTTATATTAGTATCTTCTTCGACTCTTAAGGATGCCTTATTCATCAAGCTTACCCACAATAAAAGGTTTAACTTCCATCACAAGCTGAAAATATTTAACAAGTTGAATGTTTTAAGAATTCAAAAAGCATTTGGAAGCATCTGGACTCTTATTGAGTGGTAAGATAAAGGTTTCTGTGTAGCTATAGGTGAGTTATAGTTTCTCATTAGAGTATATGGAAGCATCATTTTCTAAGGGATTTGGTTCAAAGATCCAAGGCTAAATTTGGATAAAATCTTACGAATTTCAGGGTACATATCACAGCCCCACTATCCATCCAGTATGAATTGTCTTCTTTTTCCTTCAAGTTGTCTCTCATGTAATCATTGTGCAGACTATAACAGAAGATACAGAAGTTCATGACAATGGACAAAATCTCTGCAATACTGTTTTTTTTTTTCTTATAAAACAGGTCATATCATTTGTGTCTGGCCAACTTTCCTTCCTCCTTTCTGTTTGACACACAAAAAATATAGAAACATCAAATCTTGTTTAATAGCCCATACAAAATGGTGGCCACGCTATATACACAGTGGATGTACACATGGCATGCCAGACTTTGTTTGACTGGAAGTAGTTACAAATTTTTCTGTATCAAGGATGAAGTTATATTAACTGCAGTATACTAACTAGTCTTTAAAATTCCAAAGACACGTATAAGAACTAAAAACGTTAAGGCTGCAGCATTTTAAAACAAGAAGCAGGTCATACAGAATGCATAATAGGTTGCAATAGAAAATTTATTTACTAATGGTTTTCTTTTTAACAAGCTTTAGCACAGTGTCAAATTTTCAAACATTCCTAATATTGGGGTTGGTGACTATTAATTAATTTATTTATTTTCACCTAGAAAAATGCTGTAAATCACTTGATTTTGTGAGGCATACACTGTCAAATCCAGTAGCTGAAATACAGCTGGACATACAGTAACATCTAAGATGAAACTTCAGGGATTAATATAACAATAAATGTAATGAATTAAGAGATAATTGAATTTGAAAGCAATTAATCCGGTGCAATTTTTTGAGCTAATACATTAGTGGCATAACTATGTAATTTGAGAACTTCCATCAGACATTGCTAGACACCTCAAGAGATAGACAAACCTCCTATTAAAAGGGTTTAGATAGCTGTGGCAGAAAATTAAAAGCTGATGATTCATTTTGCTATTACAGAAGAAATAACATTACTTGGAATTTATAAATTATTCTTTTTGTCATGGAATGCATAATGAATCACAATTTTTGTTCATGACTTGGTTATTATTAATTTAACAGGCATAGAGATGGTGTAATATATTTTCTCCAATTCCATTTTTTATTAATAGAAGTCTTCCTTTTCAGGTTTAGCACGGTGACCAAGAGGAATGTAGTGTCGGGGCAATGAAGGAGCAAAGAAAACAAGTCTCCTTGAATTTCAGTTCTCCCAATTTACATAGCAGTCTGCTCAACAGAGAAAATGATTCTATTACCCATAACAGAACACACACTTCATTATGGAAGAGTGGTGCACACTGCTTTAATGAAGCCACAGAGTACAACGCAGGGCTCATTTGGGATGCAGCTGGTTACCTGGTTGCAGAAACACGTAGGGAATGTATACGTTTTATCCTTTCTCCAGCTAATATGCAAACAGTTGTAGGGGTAATGAAATTAATGGTATTACAACAATGTTTACATAGGAAATATTTATTTATGTGTGTTTAAATATAAAATATCAGCCCTCTTTCCATCCAATGACTGCCCTCATTCCAGGGCCTACTTTCAACATTTCTCTTTCTCTGGAGAAAACAGTACAAAAGTTACTAAACACAGAAAAGAAGTTTGCTAAATGTTCCTTTTTGAAGATATCAGTGATATATATTAATATATATTACGGCTCACTTGAAATACATTCCCTTGTTTTCAAGATAAGGCATCTATTATTTATGCTGCGTTTCTCAAAAGGAAAGCAGTGCAAGTCTCAGGAGTTTTAGAGGAATTCTACATGGCATAGATACAACAGATACAGTGGGTCTATGTTGAGTGCACGCTTGGATATTACAGCAACAGAGGAGCTTTTGGCTTTGTCGATATTGCACAGCTATAGTACCCCTGAAGCTTTCATTTGGCTTTCAAAGTGAATCGTCTGAGTCCTCACAGTGTCTGACTCCAGGAATGCCCACCAGGACATCCTGAGCAGAATCTGTCCGGATGAAACCGTCAGGGAGAAGCTGCCCTTTAAGTGGCCGTCAGAACATCCTTAGGCACGCTGTGAATCACTCTGACATGGAGCACGCCAAACGCCCAGCAACAAACAGGTCACACCTAAGAAAGAGAAAAGGGAGCAGCTGCACCTATAGCATCCCATTGGATGCATCTCCCTAAGGAACACAAATCAAATCCATGTACTTTCAGGCTCTTCTCATCACAGATGAATCTCTAGTCTCATGTGACAGTCTCATATATTAAGAACATACCTGCATGCCATGTAGCCCAGGTCAGCTCTCTATTAGGAGTAAAAGATGTGTAAGAAACCGTCATCCTGCTGTGACAAAGGCACTACAGATGTGGTCTCCCTGTAAACAGTGCAAGCACAAGCTTCTCATCTAGCATCTAGGCTTCCCCTAACCATTGTCTCGTCCCCAGGGCTGAAAACCAGCCACTTCTCAGCCTGGAAACAGGTCACAAGTCTCCATCTGGGTTCAGCCATGACCAACACATCCAGTGAGGAAAAGACGAACTGGCCTTTTTGGGCAATCTCTTTCTGGGGTGGGTCCCAGAATACTTAGGTTCATCTGCTGTTGCGCTTGACACACCACCAGGTCATGTTCCTGGAGGTATGCCTTGTAGAGGGTATGGCAGTGTAGCTCCTCACAACAATATGCCTCGTTCTTTTCTCTCATGGTGGTCTCTAGGGCCTTTACTTTTCACCTGTCTTGCAACTTCATCTATCATGCCAGTGCAGTGAGACCATTATAGAGACTGATGATGGGACATTTCAGAGTTAGATGGTATTTCATAGCACAGACAAGTTAGAGCAGGGAAACACTAAGAGTGTCTTGCTAGACATGCTGTGAGGACCTGTGGGATGTCTTGATGAGGAAACCTTATGCAGTTTGGATGGGTCTGAACTACCGCAAAAACGTCCTGGGAATTTGGTGCATTGATACCAAGTATGAGTCTGAGGTGCACTTGCCGGTGTGGTCTTTAGAGTGGCCATAAAGGGCAGTGGATACAGAACCAGTGAAAATGAGAATTGCCAAGTTAAAACTTGAACTGGCCAAAAGGAGAGCTCCCATGGGGTAACTGTGTAAGGAGGTGGGTAAGTAGGAGGGGGGTAAGTGTGAGGCAAAGAAGTAATAGGTTCCAAATTACCTTCAGATCTGACCATACAGTTAATGCTCACAAAGTTTAGCTCTTATTTTCAAGCTATCTATATATCTGAAAACAAAAGTGAAGGTAAATTGCAGGTCTGGGGAAAGTGGAAGGTCTGTACAGTCTTGCTCTAATTGTCTTGCCACTAAGTGAGAGTTCAGGTGCCTGGATGAGGGAGAGTCCTGTGGTAATTTCTCAGTGTTTGCTGCCCTCAGCCCCATGACCCTTGCTAATGCAAAGGCCTCCCATCTTTCCCTCAGTTGCCTCAGGACTCCTGCCTCTCATCTTTTCTGTCTCAGAGCTGCTCTGAGCCCTTTTAGCCCATCCCCTTGCCTCCCATCCCTCAACTCTTCCCATCTCGAAGCCTTCCCTGCCCTCTGCCCAGCTATTCCCAGATCACTTCCTGACTTAATGGCCCAGGTTCATGCTCCCTGACACTTCCCCACCACCTCTTCCTACCCATGTCTGTCTCCAGGAGGCGCAGCTTTTGGCACAGAGGCTGCTGTGCTCTTCTACCTCTGCAGTGCCTGCACCCAGTGGGGGTAGCTGCTGCTACATCAAGCCACTGCTGAAGGCATTTGCTTGTACCCTTCGGCTCATCTCCACTCATGTCCTCCCAGCAGCGGTTGTGGTTCTCATTCTGGCAGGGATTTCAAAATCCTGCAGAGAGGTTGCATTTATAACATGTTGCCCTAGACGCATTTCAGAGGAGATGTTCAGGAAAAAGAGGGGAAAAGAAAGCTCTCCCTGCGGGAGCTCTTTCTCCTTTACCAGCTATGGAGATTTTCTGGGAGGATCTTTGAGGGTTTATTTAGCTTTCTCTCTAAAAGGATTGGCAAATATTTCTAGACTTTGGCTTCTCCTCAAAACCTTAATATAGCATTAAGGAGAATTACATAATTTAAAGACAGCAAGGCCAAGTAGGTCATCCAGTGCAACCTCTCAGCTGTGCAATGTTGCACTATTTAGCGTATTTTGTGGTGCCTTTGTCCAGTCTGGATCTGATTTACAAGGAATGAGGCTTCCTGTACTCCTCAGGAGTTTTCTGGCAATTTACATTATTTTAACCTTTAGAAGTTTGCAACATAAGAAGTTTCATACCCGTGACTTTCTTTCAGATTAAAGAAACTTCTTTTATACACCATACTAATTTCACTTATGTACAAAGCTGAAACATACTGTTACAGCTCAACCGCAACATAAATAAAAGTGAAAATGGGCTACTCAGTCATTTTATCTTTACTGCTCATTCACAGGGAAAAAGAGCTCTGACTGAGCAAGCTCTCTCTCTTCCTATAATAGTCAGTGCACCTCACCTGTTTTCAACCCTTACATCTGCTCTTCTGCCTGAGCATGTCTTTCTTCCCCTCTTCTCATTTCTTTTTTTTACTTTTGACCTTTCCAGTCATTTCTAAATACCTTTTCTCGGATGCTTTGGGGGATTTTATGAAATACTTCAGAGTGTTCTGCAAAGCTGTAGGATGCCTGAAGTTCACAGTAGGTCTTATTTGCTACAGCATGTGAAGGAATTGCTGTTCCACTGAAAACAAGGATTTTGATACAGATGTCTCCGGGGTTCAAATACCACCTTGTTTCTTCAGTTTTTCAGCTTCATTTTTCTCTTCCTACAAAATTTTGAAATCGCTGATTCTGGTAAGAGTGATTTGATACCAAATTTTAGAGCAGCAAATAACGTGTGTCAGCTTGACTTTCAACACTTGCATCAAGCAGGATTTTGTTCTTGCAGGGCACAGGACTACAAATTTGCACACTTAGTTGTGCAGATAAGAAAAATCACATTGACTTGAGCAGGACTACATGGAGGCACAAATTCATCATGGATGATTGTGTGATGAAGGGTGTCATTGTCCTCATGACACAATGGGAACAGCTAGGCTTGTGTTAACGCTGAATAAGAAACTTTAGAAATTTAGGATTTGAATTTTGTGCATGAACTGTAATAAGGCCATTCTACCTGTTCCGTTTCTCTGTGCAATGAAGAAAGGTAAGAATTGTACTAGAACTGGCATTGAAATAAAGAGAGAGCATAGGTATTTATGCTCTCAAGTGCTTGGGGTGCCATTTTGAGTTGTCAAGTCTTATTATACTGAGTATCATCCACACCTCACTTGTGCTGTTGAAAGACACTTCAAATTCTTTGCCAATATATTTTTGGACAGAGTAAAGTATTTCTTGTTATGATAGTGAATGACAAGCTTTACAATTTCGTTTATGGGGAAGCATCTGCAGAGAATTTAAGGAAATAAACAAGACGTGACCTCTGTTTGGGCATCTGTGTGCAATGGATATGATATTACCTGTTGTACAACAAGCTGGAACTAGCCTTCAGAATTCTTCCTTTTAACTATGTGCCCTAGATGTATTTGAAATATTTGAGTAAAATGTTTGCTATTATGTAATGGGTATTCTGTCTGAGGTACCCAGACAAAACACATGTAAGTCTTGCCTCATTGTAATTTGATGTTCTTGGTTTTGAAAAGCACTGTTTTTCCCCATTGGGCTGAAATATTCATAAGGAAAAAAATATTTTGCAAAAAACGCATTTTCCCATGACCCAAACAAAGTGAAAATCTAGTAAATGGCTCAAGTTATAAAGTATTAATCAATTTGATAATTGTACATTATATTGCTATGAAAATAATGTTTTTGAGTCACCTTACGTGACTCCATCCTTCTGGAATAAAGCATTGGATTTCCAAATGATGATATTCTTTCTAGCCACCCGCATGCTGAACAAGATCATTGTGATTAATGGCTATCATAATTAATATAGAATGAATTAATAGTGACTTTCAATTTTGCAGTAAAATGCTGAAGGTAACAGGTATCTTCTGTGATGTACTTACTCTATGTCTACAAGAGATTAATGTTTTAATGCATATCATTAGCCAATGTTAAACTGCTATTCTTCATTCCCTTTGGAAACAAATATTTTGTAGCTTACTGTTGATCAGGTAGTAAAAACTCACTAAATTAAATGCATTTACAGAGGCAGTGCATAGGATATGACTTTGAAGATAAAATTAAATTTTTTGTACATGGAACACTTACAATGAGGTGTAACCAATAGCTGTTAGTCTCAGTCCAAATTGCAACAACAAACCTGCATGAATAATAATTAATTTCATGTTTACTTTTGAAAACAGGGCTTTCAAAAACTAAATAGTGATTTGTATACTGAAAAAGTATAGTAAATAATTATCCAGTATCACCAGATACACATTTTTCATTTTGTTGTGATACCAAAAATTAAACATTACTAGTTTTGTCTTTATTAAACATTACTAGCTTTGTCTTTGTGACCATGTTCTAATAGCTCAGGACAGAGCTTACTTGAAGCTAGTGGCACTTCAGAGATTTGACTTTCACACAGAGTAGGTTATCTGGGGAGATTAGTAAAATATGTAATGGTGGTCGTAACATTTCTGTGGATAAACTGGGACTGCAAATACCTACCCCAAAACTTTGCTTCAGGTTTAAATCAGTATTTTCCTGCTCCATTTTTGTAGGACTTTGAGGGTCTCTTTCTTCCTTCTAGATTTTTGTGTAGCTCCATATTAGTTGGTTTTGAAATGGTTGATTTCCAAATTGTCCCCAAACTGTATATTTTCTGATAGAATCACAGGGAAATGGTGTTGCAATTTTTAATGTATATTTCTTTAAATCCCCTCAAACATTATTCCTGCCATGAAATGGAAATAGGAAGTGTTTTTCTACTTTCTCAAAAGTGCCAAGTCTATAATGAATTTTGAATTCAGTACATTTCTGAATTCAAACCATGTGCGAATGTTCTCTCTGAAATACAATAGGAGTTTCCCATACAGCAGGCAGCACCTTTGGGGCTCCCCAGCTGTGCTCCCCTCTCACTGCACAGCAGTTTCAACTCAAAGTTCTGTGGCCATAAATTGAAAAATTCTAAGGCTGCTTTAACAGGATGGCTTTTGGGCAGCTTTACACATGAAAGCTACCATATTGGGACACGGAATCTAACACAGATCTTTTGCTGTTGTTAGTTTAAAGCGTGAGAAAATATATGCATCAATTAAAAAAAGAGGAGTGAAGCAGCTGAAATTCAAGGTTCAGACTCTTAATGACATTTGTCTATGTACCTTGAGAAGTGAGGAGGAAAAAAGTTGTTTAGACTGTTCCTGAGTTTAAGGGAAATGTCAATATTCAGGCTTGTAGTCGAATCCCAGTGTGCTTGCTCCCATGCTTGTTTGATATGGATCCTCCAGGTCCCACCACCTGAAAACAGAAACAACTTCAAATGTCACTTTCTTTCACTGTTAGCTGCCAAGAGAATAGAAATCAGTGAAAGATACCTAGCAGCATTGTACAAATCAACATTTAGCAGATAGTGAGGAGATTTGTAAGGCAAAAAGGCTCACACACCTGCCTTCAGCCCGAAAGATCACACGAGGTAGTGCTTATTTGCAAAGGTGTGGAAAAATCTCATCCACAGAAATCCCTCCACCATGAGGAATGTGCATTTTTTTCACTTGCTCCATCTCCTTTCTGACATTTATTTTAGAATGAAGGGCCTGCTAGGCTGAGTCTAACCAAACAGCCCTCAGGTCGGCTGGCCGGCTTGAGGAAGAAGCGGGGGCTCGGTGTGGGAGCTGGGAGTAGCCAGCCACCGTTCTCGGCTTCGATGTGTCTCTGGGACTGCTGTGCAGGCTCAGCTCTTCACAGTTGGTTCCTACTGAAACTTCACTGAATTAGATGCCTTAATATTTCTAAGCTGTGGGACAAGTTCAGTTTTGAAAAGGTCTTTAGTTTTGATTAGTTGAAAAAATTGCCGGGTAACCAAACTTCCCAGGCCATTTTCTGAAGAGCAAGTTTTGCTGAAGTCAAATGCTGGAGCTCCACTCAGAAGCACTGGGGCACAAGGTTAGTTTCCTCCATTTTCTAGAATTATCACTGACAAGTGGAGCTTTTATTTTCAGAGGTCCCTCTTGCTACACTGGGAAAAACTGTCAATCTCTTAGGCAATAACACTTATCGCCTTTTCCTTTGTTACCTATAAAAGAGCTGCTGTGCATTAATTTTAAAAAGTAGATGCAATTTATCCACCTCGACCACTCTTGTTTTTTCACCAGCTAAACAGGGCAGTCTACTTCATCCTGATTCAATTGATTTTTTTGCCTACTGGGAGCACAAATAATAAATAGCAACCTTATTTAACGATCACTGCAGTGGGCTTGCGATAGTTGTTCAATAGCTTCAGTGCCATAGTAGTCTTTGTTTAATGGCTATGTGGGTTCCCACTAGGTCTGAAAACATTAAAGATCTGAGGAAAGCCATTTTCCTTCTTAATAGGAGAATCAATTGGACTGAACACATAGGTTCAGGCTGATATGATTAAATGACATGTGTTAAGGAGATGGACTTTTTGCTATATGTTTTAGCCTCTAAAGAAGCAAATGCTAACCAGTACTGATCTCCATACCAGATCAGCTAAGAACATAAAGTTGGACAAAGGTGATCCTTCATTTGTTGTATTTTTTTGGTGTGCAAAAGAACAATCTTACAAGCTACTTTCTTTGATTTATTACCTCTTGAGGCCAAAGAAATCTGAAATCTTAAGTAGGCCTAGGGGATTAGAACTCAGACAGCAAAGGACAGTTTCTTTGGTTTATGCTCCTACGAGGTCCATTGGAAGATAGCAGAGGATCTAATTTCATTGTCCTTCATTTCCATAGACATGTGATCAAGAAAGGCTGCACATAGTGCAAGATGCCACTGTCTTTATTGACCTCCGAAGTGTAATCTCCAAAGTCTGGCTCATTGTCATAAAAGAAATTCTTGATGCCATAAATATTTGTCCCCTTTGGCTCTTACCCTTTCCAGTACTCATTCCAATTTGGTGTTGTTACATGTATGATGAAATTTGGAGGCATTTAACTGCTCCTTTTACAAATAAATCTAAAATAAATATTTTGTTTTCAACATTAAATACTTAGAATTCCTACAAACAACAGATTAAGGACGTGCTTATTTACATATTTATTTTGTACCCTGTTTCTCATCTGTACATATATAGAATAACAAGTACAATTTTACAACATTGTTCTACATCACTGTAAGCTATTCTCAATGTCAGAATGTTTATTCCTCCACTAACAGGCACAAATCTCTTCAAAGTTTAATTTTAGATAAGAGTAGTAATAATAATGCAGCCTTTGTTTACTGAAATGTTGCAAAGTTTTTTCCATTAATGGTAAAAGATGTTGGTTGATTATCCCACACTTTGTTATCTGTGGTGACCGTGTGGTTTTGATCATTTGCATCACTTTGCAGAAACTGGAATTTCTTTTCCAGGAATCCTGCTCTTTCGTCTTTGAAGACAGTGACAACACTGCCATTGACTTTACTGAAATTAGATTATAAACCTTCAACAGCCATGTAATCTATCTTAAATACACAGATTTCCTTTTGTTTGTGTTCTATTGCACTTGCTTTGTTATGATTGTTTTCTGAATTCTGAAGATTAGTCTTTCAGTAAATCATTTAGTAGCCCACTGGATTTTCTTAATCTTCCAGATTCTTTTCATTGTCTCTTTTTTTTCCGTGGAGGGAGCCTTTCAGTCATGTTCTATTTAAAAATGTCATAGGTGACATAATAATAGTCATAAAAAAGAAGACGGAGATAATGTTGTCTATAGTCAGGGCAGGATATGCTGCAATCCAATTAGAAAGTGGAGTGGATTGAACTACACCATTCTGAACTGTTCTCACATAAACCTTAAGTGGTGGTTGCCGTATAGATTGCATGCCACATTTTTGTCTCTGGAGGAAATTAATTCAGTTTATAGATCTTCTCTCTTAAATGTAGAATATTGAAACATGAACATCTTATGCATCCTCTCCCTAGAAAAGAAATAGCTGTATTCAGTTAGATTATCCTCATTTCTGTTAGTTTTACATGTGAAAGTCATTTGCTCAACAACAAAACAAAAATGGTCATGATTTCATCATTGTTAACCATGTACCTGTGTAAAATCACATAATCACTGAAACAAAATAACAAGGGTCCTGGGTGCAAAAAACCCCAAGGTCCCCTACCTGAATCATCTTAGCCTATTTTAGGAATTCTTGAGAGAAACAAGCTCATAACTCTAAGTTCCTCTCAGATTCAGTAATGTCTGCTGATTTCCATGGAGCCCCTCAACCTGTTCCGTGTGCACCATTGAAACTGCCCACACAAGCATACAAAGAACTTCCCAGGATATTCAGGTCAAGGCTAATCCACCTCTGTGGAGTGTTATGAAAGTTTTTCTTTCCTGAGGGGAAGTAACATTACATTTCAGAAGTGTTGGACTACAAAGACTCTGAGGATGAGGCACCCACATTTACATCAGCGGCAGAAAACGCAAGCTACAAGACTTGGTACATATTTTAAGCACTGCAGTGATTATGTAGTTTGACTTTGAGAAACTGAAGGCCCAGCACCTCAGGGAAGGATTTACTCACTGTGCAGCAACATGTTTTTAGGTACAATGTGATGTTAGCAAGTATATCTAAAAAATATCAAAATGTAGTACTAAAGAGAACCAATTTTTCTCTCATAACTCAAAAGGCAGAGGAAACAACATGGAAAATAGTAAATAACATGCTTATTAATCCCAAATTAAGCTGCAGCTGATTATTCTTTAGATTTGCTGGGCTTTATGTCTTTGTTTCTATGGCAAACTGTCAGGGTAAATGGAAGAAAATTACTAAGCAATGCCTTGCATGATTATCATCTCTCATACATTAACTCCCCCACATCATGCCTATAACTCACTAACTGTTTGGTGTGCGCTGAGGATAATAAGAGCACAGTGCTCTTACTCTTCATCATAGACTACGCTACCAGGAATGGAAATCAGGCTCACTGACCTATCATTATGGAACCACAGAATCACAGAATGGTAGGGGTTGGAAGGGACCTTCAGAGATCATCTAGTCCAACCCCCTTGCCAAAGCAAGTTCACCTAGAGAAGGCTGGACAGGAATGCATCCAGGCAGGTTTTGAATATCTCCAGGGAAGGAGATTACCCATCCTTTATAGGCAATCTGTTCCAGTTGTACCCTCAAAGTAAAGAAGTTTTTCCTCATGTTGAGAGGGAATTTTACGTGTTCCAGTTCGTGCCCGTTGCCTCTTGTCCTGTCACTGGGCACCATTGGGAAGACTCTGGCCCCATCCTCTTGAAACCCAACCTTTAAATATTAATAAGCATTGATGAGGTCCCCTCTCAGTCTTCTCTTCTCCAGGCTAAACAGAACCAGGTGTGTCAGCCTTTCCTCATAAGAGAGGTACTCCATTCCCTTGATCATCTTTGTAGCCCTCCACTGGACTCTCTCCACTAGTTCCATGTCTTTCTTGAACCGGGGAGCCCAAAACTGGACACAGTACTCCAGATGTGGCCTCACCAGGGCAGAGTAGAAGCGGGGGTAAGCTTCCTCAAGCTGCTGGCCATGTTCTTTTTAATGAACCCCTGGATACCATTGTCCTTCTTGGCCACAAGGGCACATTGCTGGCTCATGGTCATGGTCCTTAATAGGCCTTTATCCAGTCTGTATGTGGGCCATTGAGATCTTCTTACTCTTCTTATCTGTCATAAATTTGCAGTTTCTCTTGTCTTGCTTAAGATTTCCTGATCATCATCATTGCCCCAGTGAAGTGTTCAGAAGTGCAATCCTAATACAAGGATCTTCACCATTAGGGGCAATCCTATCTGGATTCTGCAATACTTTTATGCCATTACATTAAACTAGTAGGATGTCCACTGTCTTATCATTAGGCATAAGTTCTTACTGTTTTTGTTTTTGTGGCTCAGTGTTGTTATGTCACAGATTGAGCAACAGAGAGGACTGAACAATCCTGACAAGCTGACTACACCAGATGAGGCTGAAATAAATAGATGATGGTTCAGTAAACAAGAGGTCGATTGGCAGCCAAAGAGAAACTCTGAAAAGCTTTTTTTTTTAAGATTTCTTCCCTGCAATGATTAATCCTTATATTATCACTTCAGAAACAAAAAAAGCTTTATGATAAACCACTGGTTCAAGTAGTCAACTGGGCAATAATAACACAATTTGCCCTGTAGTACTTAGAAATGCATAAATTACAGGCTGGGGTTTGTGCATGTGTGTTTGTGAAAATACTCCTGAAGATTATTTTCTTGCCAAGAGGCCGACTTTATTGCAATTTCTTGAGTTAGAGAAAGAGGTATTGGAACTAATGCTTGACTAATTAAGTAACTACTGACTACAATAATGAAATAATGTCCCATATTTTACTACAGCTTTCTGTTTTTTCCTTTATTAAGCTAGGAAAATAATCTTGAAATATGGCCATGGATATGTGTTTAGTTATTATACTTGTTCTCTGTGTCTCTGCTCACTTTTCAGGCTAATCCCAACAACCTTATTTCCTTTATAAAAAGTCGTATGTGTGAATTTTCATGGAAAATAAATTTTAAATTCATGCACACTTGTATTCAGGCAAAAGAACAAACTCTCCCTGCCTGCTGGGTTATGCCTGCTTTGTCTTTAAGAGCTGTATCCAGACAAGATGCTGAAGCTTGGTATGATCCCTGACTTAACCCTGTGCAGCTATATCCACGTGTGATGTCCATGGCAGATCTGTCTGTACTGTACGGCAGTGACCAACTGCATTTCTTTGGTTAGAGATCCCACTGCCTTGGGGACAGGTGGGGACTATCTTGTCATGAGCCATGCTTCAGCTGTCTAAACATTAGGCAGTGACAACATCTTGTGCCATTAGTGCTCTCTTAAAGTTTCAAGCATTTCTGCATGAGGTTAAGGCATATGACATAGGAGATGAAGGAGACCTCTGCCCTTCTGGAGTGACAGTAGGAGGTCACAGTATATAAAATGGCATCAGAAAGCTGTATTTAGGCAAGTAAATTTTGCCTCCATGATGACAGCAGATGGGACACCTGGGATTGTCAGGTCATGGACACTGTGACTGCCCATCTGCACTATGGATAAATGACCACTATGATACACACAAAAGGACTATCACAGGTTCAAGCTTTCCTCTTTTCCTCCCTGTCCCAATTCTCCCTCTGGATGTACTGCAGATAAGTATGCATGACCTTGAACATGGGCTCAGATGCCCATGGCCAGCTCACACCACAGGTAGATCAAAGACCAGCAGCCCTACTGTGTGATCTCTGTGACAAGACAAATAAATTTAAGCCACAGAATGTAACATTAACAAGTTTCAGACACAAGCAAGTTTGGCTGTTTTTCATCTGACAGCCTAAGAGATAAAAGGTTGTAGATAAACCATTCCTAATCCCCTGAATCAATGCCCTAAAAGAAGATACAATTGTTTCTTTAAAGGATGTCAAAGACTGTTTATAGACAATGAGATTAACTTGATTAAACATCAATTTCTCCAGTGAATACAAATGATTAGCATTCACCAATCATAGTTTACTATATTTGATAAGCTCTCAAAAGAAAATGGGTGTTCTTGGGATTCAGTCATTTAAAATAAGTTGCTGTCAGAAATAATGTCAAGACAAAGGAAATAATGAATTCTCTGATATCTGTGCATGACTTTGCAACAGCTTAGAAAATAAAACTAGCTGTAGTAGTAGCAATAATAACGGCAATAATAATAATGACAAAACCAGCAATATGACGCTTGGAGATTGTAGGACAGAGCTTTTGGATGACTTTATTACCTTTAAAATGGAAAGGGTCTCTCTAATATATACACCTGTCACATCTGATAGAGGTTATCATTGTCTGCTAGCGGTCTGTTGTTGGACGCCAAAGACTTTAGCAGGAAAGCATTGCAGTCAATAATTGATATTAATTCATTTCATTCCATTGGTGTCAGCAGAGCTGGAATTTGCTTCACCACATTCAAGTCTGGCTCTTACTATTTATAAATGACATATGGGAAATATTTGATCAATTGTAATTACTCTTAGCTGACTGCAGGGCTTGGGTGGTCAGAGGCTGGGAATTGTGCTGAGTCTGAATTTCCAAGCACAGGTGGACAGAGCTACACAGGCATCAGTATGCTCATCCTATGGAAAATTTGGGATTTTTTATTTTTTATTTTGGCAAGAAAAAACCCAAGCAAACACAAAACTGGAAATGTACAATGTAGCATATATTTCTTTGAAGAAAATTTCAAGGCAGTGAGATAGCAAGGCCCTTAGGCCATACTGGTAAAACATAGAGCCTAAGAAGCGTGTATTAGAGTATTCAGCCAGGTAGGTCTGGAGGTAGCTTAAGAGACACCTACCCCCCAGGTTTCCACGGTTGTCATGCAGTCCTCATGATCCCAGAGAAGGCTTCAGTTCTGCTGAATCACCATTTATCAGTTGAGATCCAGTTCACTGGAAATCTTCCAACCAGTTCTAAAAAGACAAGCTAAATTTTCCCCATGCTGGAGCAAGATGCTTTCTAATTCACATTTTAATCAACACTCCTGCCTTTGTAAACCAATGGGAAACAGCTGAGTATATTCAAAATCAAATCACGAAACAGCTCAAAATAGGAGCTGTGTTTGAATCACTACACAATGAAATGGGGAGAAAAGGTGTTTCTGAATAGTACTAGCAGCTGACAAGACAATACAGGGCTACAATAAGAGCATAACTACTTACTTATTATTATTCTTTCCTTGAAATAGCATTTGCATGGAGACAATCTATGTTTTATTTTAATAACATGCTAAGGGTAAACAAGATAAAATATATGTTTGGATGACTTGTCTGATTCTGAGGAAATTACTCTCAAGAGTTATCTAATATTTTGTCTCAGATTTTTTGTTGCTATTTCCTGCTAGTCTTATCTGGCCTACATGTTGGTCTACATCGGAAGCTCTACAGTACATTAAAAAAATATTTTGAAAAAATAAAAATCCTGAGGGTAGTGATAGATCATTTCTTCTTTCTGTTTCCTTCCCTTTCAACTAAAGGCTGAAGAATGCTAATAAATCCACTTCTTTACCTCTCCCATCCCGAGACCACCTACCCTGTAGAAAAATGGAAGTTAGACCTGATGAGTCTAGAAACATTGCTTTTCAGTTCATTTCACTCTCATTCAATAATCATCAGTAGTAAACAGCAGAGGACTGTTTATGACCTTTAATTTGCTTTAGAAACTTAAAATACAAGTCATTTCATTCCCCCTGGGTATGCATAAATGTGGGAAAGCAAAGAGCACACACATTTGACTGGTCACAGAACAGTCATTAGATTTATTCATCAGTATTTAGCAAATTCCTCATTTGACTCAGAAATTCAGAGGATTTGAAGCAGCCAAGATAAGAACAGTGAAAAGTGTAGGGAAATGTGGTCTTCTGGCTCAGAGGTGGGAAGCAGGTTGTCTGCATTCTGCTATTGGCTTTCATGATGACTGAAACAAGCCAGTGAATGTTTCTGGTCCTCACATGAGAAATGTTTTACCAGATCTAGAAAGCGATGTACATCAAAGGAGGAGAACAATTGTTTCACATAAGTAGTGCGAATATTGAATAAGAAGGATGATTAAGAGGAAAATTATTAAAAGAAAGAATTAAAAGAAATTAAAATGTAAGAGAAATAATAAAAAATGGGCTAGCGATTGTGATGCATGCAACAGCCTCACAAGATAAATGATAAAAAACCTCTCCTTTGCAAAATAAGATTATAAATAGAGGTACAGTAAATAACCAAGCATTTGTAAATGTACTTGCAAATATTCAGTAAAAGCAATGCAGTGTAAATTAAGGATAACTCCTTAGCAGTCAGCAGTTATATAAGTGTAAAATCAGCACAAGTGAGGTCAGACCAGGGTCTGGGAATGTTAATGTATTTGAACTGGAATGTTAATGCATCTGAACAGGAATGCCAGGTACAAGCTTACAATGCAGTGTCTGGAATTAATATTCAGTATTCCTCTAATAGACTGGTTCTGTGGAAAATACAAGAAGCACAAAAGAGGAAATCTCATTCACCTGCCAAAACCACAATCAGCAAAGCAAACTATGAGCTGATAAACAGCTGGTTTTCATTGTGATATAATAGGAACAGAAAGAGGAATATGGAAATTGGAAGACCGCAAATGGGGTTGTTTCACTTCCTGTTCAACTCTCAAACATCCCATGGAACAAACAGCACCTGAGTTTTGGGTGTCCTTCTGGGGCGTTGACTTATTTTTACTCTTTCAAAGCTCTCCAGTGCTCACTTGTATCTCACAAGTGAATGCTGACAAGTGTCACATATGTCACAAGAAATCAGTCATTCAAAAAAGGAGAACAACCATTTTGTGTCATTTCAAAGAAAGATTTCTGCTGAAGCCACAGAGACAGAAGAAAAGATGTTCCCCACCCCAAAGAGAACCGCCAAGCAGTGGGGTGCTGAAAGAAAAGTATTTCAAGAGGGACACAAAGTAAGGAGAATGAGAAGGAAAGCGGGTTAGCCTGAGCGATTTAGGATGGGGATGGTTCAGTGTGAGGGCCAGGCTATTGTAAGCTGAAGTCAGACCATAGTGGACTTGTCTGGTTGTCTTGTTTGATTATTTTTGGGGCTGCAAGCCTTTCAGGGGGAATACTATGTATTATAATAACAGATGTTCATTTCACAGCATCTTAGCTTTTGACATTTTACGGTTCTGTGCAAAGATAGCATTCTGACGAAACTTTGTGCCACTAACTTAGCAAGCACTAAGACTATAAAAAGCCTGACAGGTAAAACATAAAAACGCAAAGAAGAAGTGAGCTGCTTTACCATTCCTTTAAAAAATGTTGCTGAAGTATTGTGGGTAGTTGCCGAGTCCTCTTTTTGACTAGATCCATTTCTCATAAAGGAGCAAGATGTGCGAGATTAAAGGAAAGCAGACGCTGAAGGGTTAAAATGTCCTCAAGCCTGCCGTGCATTCAAACCTACCTTTGACCTTGCTTTTTGCTAATATGAGACAAACCATTCCTCTAACCGGCAGGACCTCGGAGGCCTTGAAATTAAATCAGGTCCCTGCCTCAAGGTATTTAAATTAAGTAGCTCTCTTAGCTGAGGCAATGTAAGTCAGCCACCCATTTGACCGGGCTGCGGAGGGAGGACTGGCTTTTCGGGCACAGCTCCAGGCAGGCAGTTGCCTTCAGAGCCCAGCAAAGTCCATTCCAGCACAGAGCCGAGAGAAAGCTGTAAAACGCTTCTCCCCAAGCCATCATCATCTTCTTAATATGTGCTCCTTAATGAATCCCAGCTGAAGGGCTATTTAGCGGATTAAGACTGTTTCTTTTGGGTTGAAGGAGCTTGACCTCCTGTTGCAGAGAAGGACGTTTATCTCCTTCCGTAGCTGGCCAGCTGTGAGGCACACGGTTGTTCTGCCCACACACTGCTGTGTGCGTCCCCAGCCAGGAGCAACAGCAGCCATGCCCACACGCTGTTTTCTGGAGATGGTACCAGCAAGTCTCTGGGCTCCGTCCTAAAAAGGGGCTCAAAAAGGGATGACCAAACACTGCAGGTCACCGCCTTGATGAATTCTGCTGCTGGGCTGTGGGGTGGTATTTCCCAGCTGGGGATGCCTCTGTGGGTGATGGGGGCAATCTAGGATGCCAAATCTCTACTTTTCTGAAGGATTTGTTCTTCCCATAACTTCTGTTTTTTTTTTCCCTGAGCACTGTACTCTTACACACGTCTCATGACAAGGCAGTCCTGGTTACTCTCCTGCCTCTGCAAAGGAGTTTTCAGAGCAGCTAATGAATCAGCTCATTCCTCATCGTCTACTAATTATATCCATATTTAGGCAATAAACCATGTTAACTTGTAAAGTTTCAGAACTATAGACAACAAAAGCAACACAATAGTGGTACATTATCATGTGAAAAAGATAAATTGAGGCATAAAGATAGCAGTGGGAGAGTTGTAACCTCTTTCATTTAAGAAATGCAGGGATTGCTTTGTGGAAGCGCAGTAGAAACGGTCAGGTAAAGAAGCAATACAAAACGGTGCAGAAATGATCAGCAGGCTTTGTGATTTTCTGAATGAGGTTCTTTGGAGCAGACAGGGCTAAGAAAATCTCTCCAGAAGATACAGGGGAAGTGGGTAGATGAGGGAAAAAGAGAACTTGGCATCCTAACTAGCGAATTCTCAATTTTTTAGGATTTGAAATGCCAGACAAGAGCATTCTTTTCTGGTTCTGCATGACAGATAAATGTCCTGCTGGAGAGGCATAGGTGCACAGATCCTCTGACAGGTGGAAAGAGTTAATTGATCCTGATCTGACAGCCTTTACAGTGGAGCCACACCTTGGGAAAAGAGAAACAAAAGTTCATTTTCTGTCTAAAAGGAGGACATTAATAGTCCTGTGCCATTTAGTATGATTTGCTCCTTTGATCTCTGTATGGCTTTGTCTATCCTGTGCTAATTTACTTAAGTGTTTGCAAGGAGGGGCCAAGGGGAAAAAGCTTTCATTAGAGCTACAGAACTGCTGAGTTGTTTGACAGTAATTCTATTTGGAATTCATTTATTTAAGTAGAGACAAGGTGGGGTTGAGGAGTGATTTTTTTCTTGATATGGATAAATAGTTGAATGGAAACCTGGGCATTGATGACTGGCACTGCTAAAAGCTTATCCCTGAACAAAGTTCATCTAGTGCAGTGCTGCATGGGTTACTGATTAGACCTCCTTGATGTGTCTGTGCTGTGGTTTAGCAACTAGGCAACTAGGACCACAAAGCTGCTCACTCACTCCCCCTGGTTGGGATGGGGAAGACAATCAGAGGAGTAAAAGTGAAAATAAACTCATGGTTTGAGATAGACACAATTCAATAGGTAGAGCAAAAGCCGTGCACACAAGCAAAGCAAAACAAGGAATTCTTTCACTGTTTCCCACTACAGGTAGGTGTTCAGCCATCTCCAAGAAAGCAGGGCTCCATCACACGTAACAGTTACTTGGGAAGACAAATGCCATCACTCCGAATGTCCCCTCCTTCCTTCTTGTTCCCCCAGGTTTATATGCTGAGCATGATGTCACATGGCATGGAATGTCCCTTTGGTCAGTTGGGGTCAGTTGCCCCAGCTCTGTCCCATCCCAGCTTCTTGTGCACTCCCATCCCTTGCTGGCAGGGTGGTGTGAAGAGCAGAAAAGGCCTTGAGTGCTTACCAGCAACCAAAACCACCAGTACGTTATCATCACTATTTCCCATCCCAAATCCAAAACACAGCACCATACCAGCTGCTAGTAAGAAAGTCAACTCTATCCCAACCTAAACCAGGATAACCTGTTCCAGACCAAAACCAGACAAATACACATGTGTACATGCAAGTACCTATAAAGGAAAAGCCACAGTGAAAGCTTTACCTGCATTTTTCTCTCAGCATGTCCCAGGACTCCCAAGGGAATGATATGTTAGAGACAGTATTTCATTCCCCAGGACTGTTTTCTAGTTTCCTTGCAGAGGCTGCAGAGATGACAGTTGTGATGCTGGTTACTAAGATGCACTTACGCTGTGCACTGATATTGCACCGAAAAGACCAACAGGCTTTTCACTTGAGCAGCAGTCTCTTGGGAACAGATTTCAGTCACTATTAACTGAAGCCGTGTTTAAATCATTGACATGGAGATAAAAGGCTTCATAACTTGTTACCAATTCTTCAAGTCATCTGCCTCTCCATTTTGTTGAATAAAGTAGAACTGACTGGATATGAGTTGGATATGAAGGGTTTTTTTTTTTTTTTTTTTTGTTTGGTTTGTTTTTTTTCTCTTCAAAGGAGAAAAGTGAGGAGGACAAAACGTTAAAAATTTGGTGTCAACAGCCTCTGTGCAGACCAGTTGTGACGTGCATCTGCACTTTTCCTTGTACCAAGGAATTCTGTGTGGTTATTCCTGGCTGGAGTTACTCAGCAAAAGAAAGAGAGATGGGAGACCCGAAATATGAAATCTGAAGGAAAGGACACCACTGTATAAAATACAGGGTTATATAATAACATGGTGAATATCCTACCAACTGCCAGCATTTTAATCAAATAAAAGCTGAAATATGCAAAAGAATTCTTAATTAGAAATTGTACTAACTTTAACTTTTCTATCAGTAATATATATAAATTATAAAATATAATTTTTTCAAAATGTGTTCTTCTTTAAATGACAGCCTGGCTTGATCAAAAATTCTTAATGTGTATTAGTAGCTAAAACTTGGAGTACTGATTCATTACAGCTGGATAAATAAGCATTATGGATTATTTTTCTCTGAATGCAAATAAAATTATTTTATTGTCTAATTAGTGCACAAGTAAATTGGAATGAATGTTTCCATGCATTAACTTGAAATAATGGAAATTACGGAAATATTTCAATTTATACCTTTTAAAAAACCTTATTTATAATTAGTTCATTTTTGGTCAAACTAAAACACATAATGATCTCAGTAAAAGATACAGCTGGTGTTAAAGAATGGCTAAATTAAATAAATGAAAACACTGAACAGGTAATAACTTCTCTTAAAGTGTTTTCCCAGCTGTAGATAAGAAATACAGCTTCTTCCAGATTATTTAGAAAAATATCAGTTTGTACTTTACATATATGCCTTGTTTTTGTGGATTCCAAGATTATGAGGCCCCTGATTCCCTTGAGGAACAGCACTCATTAATCTTGGATGCCATTAGCTCTGTCTTAAAGACTTTGAAGTACATTTTCCACATCTGGCTGAATGGAAGGTCAGGGTGTTCCCAGCTTTATTTAACTAAAACCAGATTCTGATCATTGTTTTCCAAACCATTTAATTTTTATGTTGTCTGTCATTCTGCATGCCTCCCAAGACAATATTCAAACTAAAATTGCTATGCTTTTAGTGATTTGATTTACATACTAAATTAAAATACATCAGTAACACCATTTATTTCCATATTGTTCCACACAATAGCTTCATACTATTTTTATAATTCAATAAAAATTGGTATGTGTATTAAGTGGAAATCTCTTCAAATTTTCACATAGAAAGATGTGTAAAAATGCTTTAGCAAATCTACGTGATTAATGGCAATCTTTGCCTCAAATAGCTTTTAATTAGGTTATAGATAAAATATATCAATTATGGACAGATCTGCAGTAATTTAAGACAGGTATAAATGTTACAGCAAACAGGGTACAGAAGTTCTGGATCCATATTAGCCATTGCCAATGAATATGCAGTCCAGCCCTCAACCCTCGCCCATGACATCCCACCTTTAAATGGCGAATGTCTCTGACTGAAATCATGATGCCACTGGAGTCAGTACAAAAAATTCCAACATTTCATCTGCAATGGCTTTTCACCTCTGTTCTTACATAATACTCTGTAACCAACAGGTTTTATATTTGGCTATATTAAAATTCATATGTGAGGTACTAATGAAAGCTAAATGCCAGATTGTGGAAAGTGGTTCACGGTATTCCTTTGGTTCACATTTGATTTTTCTCCCCATGTCTCCCTAGTTCCTTCCTTTCTCACCCTCTGCCTTATCAAAATACATAGATACTATTTGTTATTTTGGGAAACTCAGGATATTAATCCCTTCCCATACAAAATCACCACAGGCACTTGAAATCTTGCAGGGAGGTTATGTGGACATGTACAGCCATTTACTTACTCCAGCTCTTTTACATAGTTCTTTAAAAATGTGCTCTTTCATTTCACAGCTCACTTCTCTGACTGTTTAGATGGACTGTATTACTAAAGCAAGTTTGTCTCTCCAGCATCTCCAATATCTGCAGCAGTTATCCGTAACGACTTTACATGACTTACAGTTTCTCTCAAATTTCTTTTTCCATGGGCTAATAAATCTTTCCTCACAACTCAAGGCTTCTTGCCATCTTTTCCAAATGTAATATTTCATCCTGAAGTTTTAGTTTGTTCTGGTTTTCTTATTTATATCTTTATACTTCAGTTTATTCACAAATGAATTTAATACCAATTGTTACTGTAAATATCCAAAGCCTTTACATTTTACTTTTGCACCTCAGTGTCTCACAAAATATTTTATGTCTTACCCAACCCATATAAAAATTATTTGCAGGAGTTATTTCATTCACTCACCGCAGAAAGGTAAGGTGAAATAAAGAAGTCTTTAAGAACATTTCAGCATTATGCAATGATTTAAGACAAGAAATGGGGAATGTCATATCAATTGAGTCCATGGAGGAATGTGGAAAGGCAAAAAGCTGTTAACCTAGTTACAGTTTGGGGTAGAGGCTTACATGCATTATCATATTTTCTCATAGGGATATAAACCAGCTATGACTCATAACTCTCCCAAAGCTACATAAGATCTTGTCCTTCCAGACTTACTGCACCAACGGTATGCTAATAATGTTTACTGAGGAAAATTTCTAGATACTGTGTTTTGCATAAAGATAATGAAATTTAGTGGATTTAAAGTATCATATACTCTGTGTATTACAATGCTCTGACATGCAGAAAACAATATTTTTAACAAACTCCTCATCAGTGTCCAGGATTAAGTGAGGTAACTTTGGCAGGAACACCCTTAACCCCTTAGCAGAATGGGAAGAGGTTGAATCTCTGAAAAAAAAAAACAGCATGCATTGGAAATTGACTTGTGCCTTCTGGAAAATTTGTTCAGTGTAGAAAGCACAGAAGATCAATGGAGAGACAGTCCTCAGAGAAGGTTAGAAACAGCTCTGGGAAAAGTCATGGCTCTCGGATCCAGTGATTGCGCTACAGATCTCGTAGGAAAGCAGGTGAATAAATGAAAGACAGGGGAGGAAGGTGACAACAAGACGTGCCCCTGAACCCACACCAACAAGCCCTTGTTCATGGGCAGTGAACACTGGCTGGAGTGGCACCCAGGGTCTCCTTCTGCCTGTCTCGTGGCCATGCTGCTTCATTTAGCCATATGCCTGATATGTACATAAAATCCGCCCTGTCAAATCCACCTCGTGCTCTGTCTCTAAAACATCTTGTCACCAGGGTCACCACTCTGCCTACTTGAGCACTTCCAGCAGCTTTGACCCGTGCAGCCTGCCTGATAGCACCGTCTGAACTGAAACGTGTTGGGACGACAAACGAAAGCAGCCCGTGCCTGTTGAGGACATGCTGCACTTTGGTGCAGGGAAATGAAAGCCCTCAGTCTCCCATTTGTAGCAGCACCATCTGTTGGCAGATTATTCACACAGGGGCTTGGAGCAGCACCATGGTAGAAGAGATGGTGTCTCACATTAACTTTTCCATGAATCATCTACCGAGCTGTGCAAAATATTGTACTCAAACCTACCAGAACTCAGGTTTGGATTTTTTTGTCTCCATTAAACTCCGATCACGTTACTGAAACTCCTACAAACGTGGGTGAACCGGAAAGCCAGTGAATCTCCTTCACCTGGAGACACACCAGAGGAGGTGGTGGACAACTGCTGTGTCTCAGCGCAGCTTCCCTGGACGCTACAAGGATTTGGCTTGTTGCTTGTTATTTAAGACATATTAAGTTGCAGAAGGAAAAGATCATCCCCGAAAATATACAGACTCCCAAAGCTTCAGAACTGTGTGCAAGTACATTTTTCACATGCTTTTCCATTTATCACATGCCTATGTCTGTCTGCATCATGTGCCCAGTAACCCCTCTTCCCCAAGATTCACTGTACGATGCCGTCTCCCTCAGCAGTTTCAGACAGCTGCCATGCCTTTAAATAAACCTGCCAGAGAAACATTTCCTCATTCTCTCTCCAAATGCAGGCTGCCTCCCTCCTTCCCTCCCTACTAAATCATCCTGGCTTAAGGCCCAGAATGGGCAACGTTCAGTTCTGGACCAATGACAATTTTTCTTTACAGATGAAAATGTGGCTATGTTTAGCATTTTCTTTCCCAACTACACAAAGTTAGGAACAGCAGTTTTATACCCTGGTAGAAGTCATTCCTACTTCCCAATATTCCCGAGACCTACAGAGTTTCTGGGTTTCAGATTTCAAAATTTTGTTAGTTTTCCAAACAGAACCGCAAATTATTTTGTATTTTGGTTTCTATTTATTCAGCTTAATTTCCCTCTCTTTCTGAAGTATGTGCTGTCAGGGAGATGAAATGAGAGAGAATAAGAGCAGAGTAGGCAGAAGATGGGAAACCTCCGAGATAAAGTTTTGGTAAGATGACACAATAAGGATGGGAGATGTGGCTTGGAAAAGAGCAAAGGTGAAGAGAGCTAGAAACCGGTGTGCATTGTGGCTAGGAGAAGATGGAGACAGAAGTTGCTGTGTCTAATTGATATAAGGTGAAAGAGTGAAGCCCAAAGTCTATAATGCAATTAAAAAAAAAATATTCTTAGTTGTGTTATCATTAACTTTGTGGCCATGGGTCTTTCCTGAGGTTCAAAATAAAAAACAATTTGTCAACGATTCTCTTAGCCACTCCATTGACAATCATTTCTTAAAATCATAGCACTGATATAAAGGAGTTGCCCTTATTCTTCGAATTACCACCTGATACCTTCAGAAAAACTCCCATGCTCATGCTTTTGATTACGGGGTGCTTTGATGATGTCTCCAGCATATTCCCTTCAATTCCCTAGAAAGCTGTCTATAAAGTGACTTTTTGCCAGTGCTTTCTCTGGACTGCTCTTGGATTTTGGCTTCCTCTCAGCACCAGCAGTTTAATCAAACATGGGGTCTGCTGTATTTAAGCCACTTTCTGTCTGGAGTAAATCAAAGAAAATCCCTATCCATAATCTTCTCAATGTACATAAAGAATACACAGTGACACATTTGATGACAACTCTCTGTTATCATTCCTCCTGGGGTTTCAGAAGGGCTTGTCTTCACCCAGAAAAGTGTTTGGGTAACAGCCTAGAAGAGTCACTATGTGTCTGGGGAATTTGCTGATAAAAGGTCATCCGAAAAGACTCCTGGGCATCTCTTCTTCCTCCTCCATTCACCCATTCATAGACAGCAAAAGCTCACAGCCTGCCAAGAGCTCACAGAGTCCAGGCTCGCTCACATGACTGGTAAATTCTCTCTCTGGGAAAAGTCGTTGTGCCATTTAGGAGCTCCTTTCACCGGCTGCAACACATGCTTACAATAATCAAGTGATTCATTGGGACACTGCAAATAACAACATTGACAAACAGATGTCTTTACTTCCACTTTCTTCTGGGTGTTCTTCACAGTAACTAGCACACGAATAGCACGCACATCCCTCACTTTCCTCTAGGTCTTTGATTTAATTAAAGCCTATACAAAAACGTGATATAAAGCAGTATAAAAACTTAATGCTAAGATACAGCACTGCCTGCTGGTGACAGTGCAGTCTCTTTGGTCATGATGATGCATTTGTATGGGTACTTACTGAATTAGGTTAAATCAACTGAAGATTGCCAAAAGAAACATTAAGGGAATAACGTCGCAATGCACTTTTGCAACCTAGGCTTATTATAGTTAATTAATTTTCCATGTATGTAGCAAACTGTTTAGAAGATCTGTACTGTAGTTGTGTCAGCAGCAAAAACCTTGGACTTTTCTTTTAATCTGCAATGAGAAAAATCACCTGGACAATGTAATGTTAACTTCCAAAGTACAGAAGTGAATGCAATGTAAACAAATATGATTTTAAAGTCTTGTAATATCCTCTCCAAATTGATATATGTTATAAAATAAACCATGGCAACAGTGTTTACGTGACCATCCTTCCATAAGTAAGGGTCGTTCTGGTGAATAAGGTGATATAGAGAGAGTGAGCCAGCACTGGTGGGTTTTCCACTTCTTTTGTATTCAAGTTTAAATCTTCATTTCGGACCTCCCACGCACATCGTATTTTCTCAACAAAAAGCAAGGTGCTTCATTTGCCCATTTTGTACTGGTGAATTTCACTTGCCACTTCTACCTGTTAAGCGCAGCTATCATGTAATATTCAAAAAAGAAAACAGTTTTATGGCTTGGAATCAAAGTGTGCAGTGTGAGGCTTTCAGTAATGATGAGAATAAGGAAGATGAGTTTTCAACTTCTCTGTCTCTGTGCTCTTGGCGGCATCAGGCTTGAAACTTAACTCTTAGTAGTTCAGTCAAAACCATACACAAATGTATTTGAGAAAGCTGGACTGGTGAAGAATAGATGAAATATTATCAGCTTACTATTAAAGTCTGTATTTCACATTTCTCATTTACTAAGGTTTTACTATAGGCTATATAACTAGTTTTGATCTAAACTTCATCCCAATTTACTAATCTAGAATATGAGTTTTTATAGTCAAGGTAACTTCTGTTTCAGCTCAAGGAAAAGCATGATACAAATCAATAGCTAAACCTTAGTTTCATTGAAGTCAACAGCAAAACATGAATTGATTTTCATGGCACTGTTTCAGTTTTTGTGGCTTTGCCAAAAAAACATAGAAAAAGAGAGAGGGAGCAAGAGAGAAGGAGGTAGCTATTTTTTTCAAAAAAAATTAATTAAATGAAATTTCTTTCACCGAATTCCATTTTGGAGGAAGAAGGGGCAGGGAAGCAATAAAGAGGAAATGTATTTGTCTTCTACTGCCCAGCAAAATTTTTCCTTTGAACAGACACTATGAAAGAGAAATAGGAGATTAGAGAAAGAAATTGAATTTAGATCAGAGGCAATTGTGTAGATGTCGTTTTCATTGAAATGGTCACTGAGGAGCAACTGGGGCACAGCACCGTGTCCTTCAAGAGCCGGCCATCAATATATGAAGCCACTGTCAAAGCAGCAGCAGGGAAGCAAGTTCATCCAAAGAGCCTATTTTGACAAAGACGGCTAACTACTTTTCCCATGTTTATTAGACTATGGTCGCTGGGAAATTGACTGTGCTAGCCTTTGCTGAGAGTTAAAAAAAATAAAAAAATCCATATAGAACATTCTGCCTTGAACACGATGATGTTACAGGGTCTGCCTTTCATCTGTGAATGAGTTAATGCATAAAGAACATCATTTCCCAGGAAAGTATAAAGGCCACCACTAGACCATATGTACAAGATTTAATTCTCAGAAAACCTTCAAGATACTATGTAATAACATACTGCAGGAGAAGCCACAGTATGCTTTTGTGTAAAACACTGTCATGACTGTTTCTTGATGTTTAGGCTGCATTCATCACTTGTTTGGATTTCTAGTTCCAAGGGCCAAACACTTCTAACATTTGTGCTTGTTTTTCTGATGTTGCTTTCTGTATCATGATCCAAATTTATTTTGCACTCACTCATCCCTAAATACTTTACTAGAAAACAGTTAAGGGATAATGTTTTACACAAGCCTTATGAACAAACTAGAAAGGATGATACAGAACTATTATAATGAGGCAGTGAGGTGGAAGAAGAAGCTTAAGCTTCCTACTATGTTTTTCTTGAAGCAACATTAAACTAAGGTACTATTATTATTATGATGTTATGTTATGTTATGTTATGTTATGTTATGTTATGCTATGCTATGCTATGCTATGCTATGCTATGCTATGTTATGCATTCATTATTAATGAGATACAAAATACCAGAAATATCAGAAAAGGATGTTAATGTAAATATAAGATGTCGTTAAGTGTTTTTGGTGCATTTACTCCTCAGCCACGACAAGAAATGTAGATATATAGAAATTATAGTCCAAATGCAAAACCAAGGTAGCACACCTGATAACACACTTGCAACATTTCTGTGCTTGAATATTTGCTGGAAATTTTGCTTGAGTCGGAAACTGCTATTTCCTCATGTACCCACCATTTTGCATTTCAAACTTAATAGGAAAAAACACATGCAGAAAAAGACAGCTTTTAAAAGCTTTCCCAGGAAGGCAATGGCCCTGCAGTCCCAGCCCTCACTCTCTACCTTTATCCCATGTTAGACAAAAGCTAAATAGGGGAGAGGGATCTCACAAGGGAAAGAAACATGTTAGGGCAGTCTGTAGAGGTTTGCTCTCATGAGACTGCAGACATAGGAAGCTGCACATACGGTCTGGTTGCCCAGAAGGTCTGATAACAGTAGAATTAAGGACCTCTAAGATGAATGAAATATAGTGTAGTGAAGGTAGCCCTGATCATGGGAGCAAATTGTTCCATGGATGATGAAGTGCCAAACTCATAAAAATGAATATTCTAATATTTGTACATCATCATGATCCTTAAGTATGTACAGTCAAGAGCGCCCAGTGTAGGCTCTCTTTTAGAAAGAAAGTTTCATTGGAACGGATTCTAAATGTTGTGGAAATATGAATATTTCAACATAGTTATTATTTGCTTAATATTCACAACAATTAGGAGGAGAGAAGACAAAACCACAGACACAGTGTTTGTGGTTTGACTGAAAGGAGAGTCTTCAGATGAGGTCTGAGATTTGGGATCTTTGACTAAGATCACCCTGAAAGGTAAGGGGATTATTATTACTTAAAAGTAATGACATAAGAGATTTTTCAATATACAGTTTCACATTAGGGAATTTCGCTACATAAAAATGCTGTACAAAACATTCCAAAGGCATAGACAAAGTCTGAAAATAACACAGTTGTCCAAATTTTGTTTTTCTGCCCAAATGAAACACCTCTGTTATTCAAGTTTAAAGTGAAAATTAAGAAGGTAAAAGCCCTAAGTCACAGGTTCAGATTGACATTCTGTGGTAAGAGCAAGTGAGATGTCAACCCTCATAGTGGCTCTGTTGTCACTTTAACCTTATGACGAAAATTTATGCCTTTCATATGATGCACTTTTTTGACCTGAGCAGCTCACCGTGTTTCAGGGCTCTTTGTGTTGCTTCCAAATGAAAAGAGAAGTTGATTATGCCTCAGGCAGCTTAGAAGCAATCATAGCTATTCACAAAGAGTAAACAAAGTCTTGATTTCCTGAATGCAGAAAGAATCAAGCAATAGCCCAGAGGTTCTTTGCTTCAACTTCTAGTCCCTTTCATTCAGAAGCTCTTTATGCTTCCCTCAAAAAGTGACTTCTTCAGTGCTTGTTCAGTCATGGGCTAAGTTTCTGCACCTTCTCTGTGCTTTATTCTGTGGTCCTTCCTACACATAAATGAACTATTATGCTCAATCAAGCCCTGCTCCCAGCTAGTTCAAACTCTAGTGTTTCCTCACATCTGTTTTTTGTTGGGACAGTGTTATATGCTAGCATTTTGATCTGGATACTGTTCTCACTTCAGCTATCTGTTTATCTCTTACAGACAGCTTAGGTGGAGGACAGACTGTACTCATCAGTCTCAGTGTATCCATCAGTCCATCTCTGAATTGCATGGTTTTGTAGCACCCAGCACAGGACTGTGGGTCTAACTGGGGCCTTTGGAGCCTAACATAATATAGCATTAAATTATAAAGAGTTATAATTGGCATGATATATGTGGGTTTTCAGCAGTGCAGGTTTTTAGCCCCACAGGCAGCCTGCAATTTTTCGTGTTCACAAGGATGAGTGCAGACAGTCTGTGTGATCCCACCTGTTTCAGCTCCAGCCCCAAGGCCTCCACGTGGAGCTGAGCCAGCAAGAATCCTCTGCTCATGCCAGAAGGGCCCGTTGGCCTGGGCTCAGCATCCCAACAGCACGACTTCAGAGCATCAAAGCCAGCCTCTGCCCAGGCTTGCAGCACTGGTTCATCCAAACATGCAACCACTCGCACCCAGCCGAGCAGGGAGACAACCCCGTGCACACCTACCAGGGATCCACTTGTGGCTGTTCATGTCATAGGTTTGCAACGGACAGGCTGATCTCAGAAACAGCAGGAGAACATCAAATCTGGGTTTAAATCAGCAAATAAGACAACGATGAAATGCCAACTCTTTCTGAAAAGTCAATCTGACTGCTTGCTTTTGGGGGTGGAAGGTTTTGTTTTGTGGAATCTTTGGCAGGAAAGAGATGGAACAAGGTAAGAAAAAAAGGCAGCAAGCTTCTTCAATTTGCAACTCACTGAAAAGTGATTGGTTTTGGTTTGCTGACAGCTGCTGCCTGCTGACAGTTTTGGTCTTACACAGGTTTATTTTCTATGCTTCGCTTTTTTTGCAAAACAAATATAAATAAGTTGGAGAGTTTGGCATGAGTGAACTCAACATGTATGTTTTCTCCTGTTGGGATACTGAATTTTCTTTGACTTTGGAGATGGAGAAGGAGGAACTGGACACAATAGATGAAGAACAGTGAGGAGACACAAGGCTGTTTACTTGAAGAATTAGGAAAGGATAAAAAACTGAAAAGACTTCCATCTGCCTGTCACACGAGCGTTACTGCTGACAAATTGGAGTAGAAGAAAGCACACTAATTATAGCATTAAACCCATCATTTCATTTACCTTTTTGGTCAATGTGACAAACTTGAGAAGACACAGAGACTAATGTAGCATCATAATGAGGACTGCAATATGTTATTCTTATTATTACTTTTAGAAAATATTGGATTGACTCTTCCAATTCTCCCAGTTCAGTTTATTTTAGCACACGTTTGTCTATTATGTATTGCATTTTGAGTATAAAGCAGCTGGATATTGTGTCCCATAGGATTAGTCCCTTCATATTTGGAAGCTCTGCTGTTGTAAAGCATCCTACAGCCAAGGCTTCCTCTCCTGGACCTGCATTTCTTGGCCTAAGGTCAGCTGTGGGGTGAAAAGACAAGAAGCCGAGGAAGCGCATGCTGGACCCAGGCTTTTCTGTGAGCAGTTTCCCAGGGGAATCCTGTTGCTGAGGGAGTTTGGTGAGGAAGGAACCAGCGCTGGTCGTCTGCATCTGCAGCCAGACATTGGATGTCACAGGAGAAAACTGAAATGCACTTGGAAAATTCTCTGGAAGTTAGCCATATTCAGGGAATAAAAAGTGATTTCATAGCTGTGATTTCATATGTGGAAAAAAAAAAATCCACCAGTCAACTCTCATGTCAGGTTTGTCTTCCCAGAAAAGTGGGGCTTATCGCACTAAAGGAGTACAGATCTCCCATAGAAAAAGGACACTACACTATACTGGAGTGTGTTACATTTTTATTTTAGGTGTTGGTCAACATTATTAACCATGTCCTTGAAACTGATAATAAAACTGGTAATTCTAAACAGGTGTGGATTACAGTACTTGTTTTGTCTTGTGAGCATTTTCGCTACCTTACTAAAGCAGTATTAAAATCGTGTCTTTTAACCCACTGCACTTGGAGTTGTTTTCCCACACTTAAAGGGTCATCGGGATGTGTTCTCTCGGGCTTCTTTTTGGTCTTGATATTTCTCTGCTTCTTTTGACTGCTTTTCCCTCCAGCTTAACTTGGAAATATTCAACCTTTTAGGCAGACTATATTTTTTTAAAAATTCCACATTAGATTTCCTGAAAAAAACCTACAGTTATTTATCTCCGAAAAAAAGACTTAGAGACATAAAAGAAAAAAAAAATTATGAGGGTTTACATTACTAGAATGCAACTTACACATTGGACGTATGGCGGTTTTGATTCCCCAAAGAGTGCACAGGGTGTATATATGAAGTTATTTTTAAGTACCACCAACTCTGAACATGAAAAGTCAATACATTTGATGCTGTTAGAGACAAAGACCATCTTTAAAATTTATGTCCTTCCAGATGAAGGTAGCAGAAGAGTCTCATTTCTTCCTGAAGGTATATCTAAATGCTTGGGTTCTGCCTGCTTTGTTTGCACACAGTCTAAATTACAATGGCTGTTCATTAGTTGCATTTAAGCATAAAGATCATGATCATCACAATTTACCAGGAGGGAAAAAAAGCTTTCTGTGAAGAAAAAAAACACAACAGCCCAGTGTTTCAACTCTTTCTCAATCTCCTGCCACTATAAAAAGATAATCTCTGCTTATTTTTTCAGCAAATGTCAACCATGTCATCTCTGTTTATAGATGAATGGATTTCAGTCTTGACATGTTTATTCTAAGCCTCTGCTAGTGGATGATTTTTTTGGTTTTTTTGGGTAGTCTGGTGCAAAGAAATATTGTCCCCATTACTATTCTGAACAAAGGGAAGAGGAAAAAATTGTAAAGGATTGTGATTGGATTGCAGCTTTGGGTGCTATCCAAGTTGGCTTTTGTGGATTTGTAAGACTGCATTATACCCCATTGTGGGAAAGTTAATGTGCATGAGGTAAAATGTAAATATGACTTCCTTCAACTCAAAACAGTTGAAAGTGAAGAGTGCAAATGAAGAGTGGAACAGTGTGAGACAGATATACTCGGTGAAATATTTCCCAAAAAATGTACTTAGGGATAAATTTTTAAACACTGTAAAAAGTGCAAATTAATAGAAAATGCTTTATATAGGCAAGTATAAATACATGTCTCTCGAGAAAATGTGTTCAGTGAAAAAGAAATAAGGAAAATGAACAGAATATGAAGGTAAAAATTACACGTTCAAGTCAGATTAATGAGGACCACTTGGATATATCCACGTACAAAGAAATACAACACAAGTTAGGATGACTAATATTAAAATAGGGATCATATGTGACCTAACACTAAAGGAAGGGCCTCACTCAAAGATTCCTTCATTTTAATCTTTGTTCTCTTTGTTAACTGTTGTGGACCGAAGAACAGATTCCTTTAATTCCTCCCTACATCAGTTTTCCACAGTGATATAAAACAGTAAAAGAGAAGGTTTGTTCACCTATTCTTTTTCTTACTGCTCTACCCAAACAGAGATTGGAGCATGTTATTGCATGTGTGCATCTTCATAGGTGAAATTTTATCTCCAGTTGAGATGGCTGCCAAAACTCATATTTTTTTTCCAATTGATTTTGTCTTCTGCAGTCCATAAGCAGAATGACAGCTAACACCACCGTTTGCGTCTCTTACTCTTTTTGTTTTCTCTCTTTCTTTTACATCATTCAGCACTTTACACCATTCTAATCTTTACAGTTGCCTAATGCCTGCTTGGCCTCTGCCAGATCTCTGGAGAATGGTTTTTTTTTGTTGTTACCACCACTGATGGTCAGGTCCCTCTGCAAGGATGTGGCCATTGACAGGCAAGGCAGGGAACTTCACAGCAACAGCAGCCTCTGCTGTGAAAACAAACCATCCATCCCCTTGTGAAAACAAATGCAGCAAGCTTGTCTCCCCAGGGACGACTAATTTTATCCATATCCTTGGGAGACTAGCATTCCGTTTTGCCTACCCTCCCGCTAGGAAGCCTTGAGTAGGCTTTGCCTCTGGCTGTCGTTCGTGCCCAGAGTCACTGGGGAAAGATTTAGACAGCAGTTACTGTTCAGCTTAAAGCCTACTGAAGTCAATAGAAACGAAAAATTTCCTAAACTGAGGTTTGGTTTTAGCTTGCTATGCTGAGTATGTGACATCATTCAATCTTCTATTATTAAAGACTAAACTGCAAAATAGTAGATTTTAAAATAATTATGTGGCTTAGCAATTTCTCATTGAGAATTAGTGTCACACTGCTGCTAGGGCTTGCAAATTATTCAACATTTCAAGACAGTTTTTGTTCTTCCCCGAGAAGATGTGGAGTTGTGTAATTAATCACAACAACGATTTAAATGCACTGAGAGATATAGATGTTTTCATAAGATCTCTTTAACAATTAAATTTAATTCAACATATTATTTCAACAAATGCATTCTCTTCCTTTTTTAAAGACATAATTAGTAACATTAATTTTTCTTTGACCAAATCTATTTCAAAATAAATATTGATTTTGTGAAAGTGAAACCTTTCGTAAGACAGTCTTAATTCTGAGCATATCATTCTTTTTGATTTTCCATAAAAAAGTTCCTATCTTAAAATTTAAGACATTTTGAGTTAAAATTATAAATAAATGATAATATTTAGAAATTCTATGTTATGCAAAGAAAAAAAAATCATTCGTTCTGAGACAAGACTTAGATGACAGAAGCAGAAATTTTAGGCTTCGTTCAAGGTGGGAAATTTTTGGAAAATAAGAACATCTTCAGTCTTATGCAGTTACAATGTTTTCACATGAAAAGGAAATGTGGGATACTCCAGCTGATACAGCCAAAGCTGAAAGGAAATGCTAAATAAGCTTCTAAAGTTATTTCCATGAAACATGATGCAAGTTTTTGCACAGATAAGAGCTGTGTTAGTATTGCTGACAGGTAATAGAGCAGACAACAATGGGTTATTTTATCAGGAAGATTTCCATGTAAAAATATCTCTCTTTTTCCTTCTTTATGAACTCCTCATCAGCAAAAGGAACCAAGCTAATGAGTCGATGTTGAGGAGTTATTGAGAAAGCAGTATAACATATTATTATCCTCTGTAATTTTTGCTGATGCGGTGTTTCCCATGAAAACTCTTTGTGGAGTCCAATTTACCAATGTGCTATATTTTTAAAATTTTCATTACATTATAAAGTAGTGTGGGAAGTGCAGAATACCAAATTTCTAGATTTATGAAAAGAAAGAAAGTGGGCCATATTACAAGTGTAGAATGAGAAGGTAAATGGCATTGTTTGAGCCATTCTGCCCAGTGCGGTTCATAATTTCTTGAACGTTAATGTACTTGGAAAGGCAGAGATAGCTGAACCTCAACTTGTCCAAATACATTTCTTATAATAGCAATAACAGATTTGGTATGAACTAGATGATCTATTGAGGTTCCCTAATCCTGATTTAAACCTAGGTGCTTATAGGAAATGAAGTTTATTCAGCCATGCTGGCTGGCTGGCTCTCAGTCTCAGCCTATAACTTCTGAACAACTGGCCTATTTCACGTGGGAAGATGTTGCTCTCAAATGTGTTAAGTTCCTGAAAATGTGAAAATTCACAGCTGTGTGAAGGAGAGAAATGCAAATTAGTGCCAGAGTGCAGGTAAAACTCAGACATCAGCTACAGTCAAGCACTTCTGCAGTGGCTGGAGGTTCAACTTGGCGTCGCTGGGCTGGAAGGGGGACATAGACCACCAAGGGGTGGCCACAGATGAGAAAGGTAAGACCTGAAGAGTGCTGGTGGAGTCAGGGTATTCGAAAGAGGCTGCTGGGTATGCAACCAGTAGTTCCAAGGAGCAGCACACAGAGACCATGACCAGAGTGACGGTGAGGCCAGAGGGATGCTGAGAAGGTCCTTTAAAGCACGCAAGTATCTCAGGGTCCCAAGAGGAGGAGCTGTGTCTCTAAGGCAGAAGCTAAAATTGTCCCTGGAGGGAAAAGCACCTGGAAGGAGATGGACTGTGTGGAATATTCCCTGGGCACCAATGTGTTTTGAAGCATCTCCCTCAGAACTTTCAAAAAGATAATTTGAACCTGAATACTGCAAAACAAGGGAAGCACTACAGAAAGATACTGAAAGGAAATAGTCCCATAAAAATGGCTAAAAATGATAGAAAGGGGTATAGAATTGGAAATGAGATAAATTATTATAATTTGCTACCTTGTGCCAGTGGTTTGGTCCTCACACATGAGTCAAGACCTGCCAAAGCTTGCAATCAGATGGCAGAGCTTTGATGTTTACTTCATATGTTGACACATTTTGCATGTCACATGCAAAAACAATCTTACGACAGACTCCCTTTGTTTGTACAAAAAGTTACCTTTCCAAGCTGGTCCCCAGAATCCATATCTTTACTTAATGATATAACATAGACAAATTATTGGTCTGTCATGGTACGTTCTGCCTGCGTATGTCCTGTGGCAGGACTGCTTCTAATGAAGCACTTTGCTACCAGTTGAAACTTGATTTGTTGTATTTTGCATTAAAAAATTATTCCCCAAATTCTTCAGAGAAAAACAGGTAACAAACTTGACTTTTCAGTCAAAAAATGTTTAGTATTTCAATATTTAATTTAGATGAAATTTAAAAAATGCATTTTTTTAAAGATCCTTCCCCAAATCAGTATGCTTAGATTGACCAAAAGTGAGGTTTTGGTTTACTTAACATGCTTCTGAAAAACTGGGGGAAAATTCACTTTGGTTCATATCAAAACATGTTTTCCAAGTTCATTTGATCTGTACGTGCACTACTTAAATGATTTGTTTGTTCAGTGCTAGACGAAAACTCATCACAGGGCACTTCATCCCCCAAACACATTAACATCTTAAATGCAAAAGGGCTTACAGATCATTATGATCTTTTTCTCTAACCTGCGTGACACAGGCTTGCCTCCTTGAGTGTCATTAGTCAGGGCTGGGTTCCGGGATGCCAGTGCTGCTGCCTGGGAAGGAGCCTGGCTCACTTCAGAGCGGTCATAGTGTCAGAGCAGAATGATCCCCAAATAGCACAATTTGACCTTTGTTTCTCTATTTCAAGCCCAAAGAAGAATAACTTCTATATATTCAAAAGCTTATCCATAATTGTTGGTTTATTAAAAGACATCTCTTCTCCCTCAAATTTTTTTTCCTTATTTTACCATCAGGGTTGAAACAGCACTAAGAATCAGGCCTATCCTAGATGAGTTTTCCTAGCTTGGCAGGTCCATCAAGATATGGGCCTACAGACCTGCCTCTCTGCCGTAGACCTCAATTCTTTTGCAACCTGTACAGCATTTCACCTGTGACTTAGGTTTCTGCAGGACTGGCTCTAACATTTGACTTTGTCCTTATTATGAAGCATAGCAGTATAGTCTCATTGTCAGCCTTAAGAGGTTATTGTGTATTAGAGAGGCCGTCGGACACTTCAGATAATCTGGACGCAATGGCATTTTAATGTAAGCAGCAGTGATCTCTCTGTCTGCCTGTGACAAGAACTAGAGTGAACAAGTGAGTTATGTGACTCATTTTGAACAGTCACTCTAAGGGAAACATGAGAAGCAATCAACCAAATATCAGTCATTTCTACTCAAGAGCCCTCCAGGTTTTTTTCAATCAATCAAAATAAATATATTAAATGAATATTGTGTCTTCTGCCTTGAAAGTTTTCAGTAAAAATGCACCCCACATTAAAGAATACCTGAATCTCTACTGAAAAAAAAACAGAGATCTGAAGTACAAAGCCAAAAAGCCAGAGAGAAAAGGCACTGCATAAGGTATAAAGTTGAAAATCAGCCTTTTGGGGATTGAGAACTCAAACCTACCTGAACTCAGGTCTGCCTACCTCTGCTTGCATACCCTGAGCGCTCGTTTCTCTCTCCCCCTCTCCTACTGATCTCATGTATCTCTTGTCGCTTGCTGCAATAAAACCATTTAACCTTGCCTTTTGTCTCATGACCAGAGCACCCCTCAGGGAAGGGGCTGGATTGATGACAGATGTCCTCCTGTGTTTTCTGACCTCCAGCACACAGGACTTTGGGGTTTCCCCCCTGCGACCCCTCACTCTTCCCCGGCCCAGTGCAGAGCCCTGCACGTGTGTTGATGCTTCACACTAGCAAGCCCAAAAAAATGACAGGTTGAATTGCTTAACTTGTAGGTGCCTATGTCCATTATTGACTCTAGGCATAGCTGCCTGAAAAAAGTCACAACAGTTAACCTTAATAAACGCTTGAAGCATGCAATGAAACCACATAGTTTATTGCAATAAAATAAAAATTGTAAAAGCCTTATTCCCCTTTGCGAGCAGACCCAGAGGGTCAGTAAATATTTATAACTAAGGAGCAAATATTCTTCTTGCCACCCTTTGCATCCACCATTTACAAGGAATGATCACCTAAGAGATTCTTTAATTAAACTAAACATTTCAGTCAATGGCCAACAAAATCACCTTGTGCATTATAGTTTTTCTAAGCATCACATACATGAAGAGTAGTGGTAGCTGCTACAATTCAAGAAAAAGATGGGACTATAGAAAATGAAACCTGCCACATGAAATAATGTTATTAATAATCTTTTTTATTTATTAATATTAATGTGCACCCTCCTGGATACACTATAGTGATTTCTAAATTGGGACAAATTTGGTTTCCTATGTAATTTTTTAATATTTTTATGAGTTTCTATATCTCAGGACACCTTTTGCTTTTCACTTTTGAATGATGTATTTATACGGGTAAAGTCAGATTAATTGCTTTGCATTTTCTATAGCTGTGTGTACTTTAGGCCTGATGGATATTCTGAGGTAGCTTTCCACTATACCTCTATTAAATGGCCTATCGATCCCTACAGTTGTAAATACCCACAGCACACTCATTTAGCAGGAATGCAGTTTAGCTAGAAAAATTAAAATGGTATAAATGATCCATCTGGAAATTACTGTCTTCTTGCCAGAACACCATTTGGGATCCATTCTATCCATCCTGGCCCAAGTCACCGACACTATAAAAAAGTCTAGGGAGGGTATTCATTTTAATATGTTATATATTATGCCACCAAATTAGTCACAGTATCGTTCATCTCCAAACACATAATTGGGAGCCATGAAATGTAACTGTACCATGGACCAGCTGGGTAGCTGAGGAATCTTTCCAGAGAATGAGAATAGCTGTAATCCAGCATTCAAGTCAGTCTGCCCGACTCCGATCGAGGACTCACACCTGGGTTTTCTAAACCTCAAGTGTGCCAGCTGCCCCTGATCATCTCTGTCTGTTCTTGTGCAGAAGTGTTTGTACATGTCTAATGCTTATGAAATGTTTGCAGGATCCTATAATAAGGGGTACTGAGAGACATAATCTGGCAGTGCTGTAATATATATTGCTATTACAAGTACGTGTGAAGTCTAATTCTGCTTTCTCCTTCAGTCAGGTTTTGATTTTGTTGCAATGTATCATGAGGTACATTAAAATTTAGACCTAACCCCAGTGTACACCTTTGAAGTTAACTTCGAAACATTTAATTAATGAAAGCCGAATGATTTGCCGCATGAGAGTCACAGCTGCAAAGCTAAACCAGTTTGTTAGGTCACTTTACAAGGGCTTGATGGCTAACTAGAAATTTGGGAGCTCCGAGTCAAACGTTCATGAAGCCTTTTAAACAGTCTCTCACATCTGCTCAGGAGCTGCCTGAAATGAGAACGTGCTCCCATTAACATGCCTATCATGAAAGATGAAGTTTTTTGTTAAAACTCTGCATTGATGGAAGAACAGGTATTTTTTGACTAATGCTGTCCCTGTTTTCCAAACCTCACTCTGGGAGCACAACTGGCTGGAGGCAATCTTTTTTCTGCATAGGATGAGAAAGTTTCCGCAAGGCAGCAATTCCAAGGGGTGTTAGAGGTATTGCTTCCAACTGACATTAAAGATTCTAGTGGGAGGTGTCCCTGCCCATGGCAGGAGTGTTGGAACTAGGTGATCTTTAATGTGCCTTCCAACCCAAACCATTCTATGATTCTCTGATTCCTTAGAAACAACGTAGGTGAAAAGTGTGGAGTAGAGAAAGAGAGCTGGAGTGACTTTTTAAGGTTGTTAAGACACTTGAGTCCTCACTTCACTTTGTGATTAGACACAGGTTTGGGCCATCTCATGAGCTGTAATAATGTTTTGCAGTGCAATCAAACAGAGGAAAAAAACAGCGTTCTCCTGACTACCTACAGGAATTCTTTATGCCTATTCTGTTTTAACACAGCGGGTTGTTGTTTCTCTGTTTCATTTGTGTGCTAAGCTGTTGACAAACCGAAAATATGAGATGTGTTTGCAAAGGAAAGTTTATGTGGTGAAAATAATGCTTGCTTTATTTCAAAGATAAATTTGAAACCAAACTTAGAAATATTCTTCTGCGAGTCTCAGGTAGCACTACAAAAGGTACTGCAGAATTATCTTAACTTCTCTTCCCAGGTATTTCCTTCCTCCTTTTTCATGTAGTACACATGGCTGTAAGGCATCTGTAACTGTAAAAGGTTAAGTATTTTTGGTACATTCTGAAGAGAACATAGTTATAGAGAAAGCTTCAGTACTTTACAAAGACTTTATGCCCATTAGACTAAATCATTTTAAATCAATTTCTCTGCAAAAACATTCACATAGTTAATCTCTGTTCAGGACAGTTCACAGTCCATAGAAATAGCAACAGAAATAGCATAGAAATAGACACCTTAGTCTGAAAAAAACATATAAATTCTTTTGCCCAAGATCAGGAACATGTTTTATGGTGAAATCTGTGTGTATAGCTTTAATGCAGAGAGGAAAATTAAGCTAGTTAGTAGGGAGAAAGTGCTGGGGAGGACTGGAGTGAATGACGAAAAGATTTCATCTCTTGCTTGAAAATAGAGAAAGGATCAAGAGACTGGCAGGAAGTGGGCAAGTATTTGGACTATAATTATTAATGCAATCATTACAAATTACCTTCAACATTTTTGACAGGATGAAACCTCTCCTTTCCCACGCAATGACCTACTGCAATACTTTGGGTTAGGTTTTGAATATGAACTTGCACAGCAAGAGACTGTCTCGTATCACTGAAGTGAATGGCAAAACTCCAGACATTACTGGAAAAGAAGCAAGAGTAAATGCAGGAAAATAAAAACTTAATGTGAAATTTAGTTCCAATACAAGGTTTCTATAGTATTTAAGCATGATTCTCCTGCTTTGAATTAATAATTCTGTTTATTTTGATTAGTTATACATTCAATATTTCTATATTGTCACATACGTTATGGCATCTCATTGGAGATAGCTGTTCTTGAAATCGGACAATCATATGAATCACAAATACAAACGCTTTCTCAACTACTTGGGGTTTATCTCAGCTTTACCAAAAACAGGGGGATTCACAATACTTTCTTTCTAAAAAAACATGGAGAAAAAGTGCATGAGTGAGAGCACAAAATTAATGCCTGCTATGCATTAAGGAACATGATCTAACCATTCATCGTGTTTCTATTTGCTTTTCACATCACTTCCTCTTTCTGACTCTACTTGCAGAAGTTAGCACCACAATTTTTGCCAGGCATCCAAATTGTTCAGGTGAGAACATTCCAATGCAAAGAAACAAAGTACACGTTTACCACTGAGCAAGGAAATTATACCAAATGTCAAATCCAATTAGAACCATTATGGCTAGTAGTTAGAAAGATACGAAAAGTGCTAGTGGGGTGAAATAATATTTTCCAAATAATTCTTAATACAGCCTGTAAATCTCCATATACATTGAGAATCAAAAATAAAGATTATTTGTAAAAATTGCACATTTTTATTCAGAAATTTATTGAATATGCTTTCAATCTAATTTAAACCAATGGAACTATGTATGCCATGCCGAATTGTGCAGACTTTCAACTGTTCTGCACTTGAAGGGTCTGTCTGAATCCCTTTCTGAATTGAAATGCGTTACCCGAACACTCTTTTCAAGAATGTGAGATTAAGTGATAAAGCAATATAATTTTCCAACTTCCTCTACGAAGTATTTAGCTACATAAAACAGAAATGAGAGAGGAGTTAGATTCAGATTTAAGACATTGATTCAGCAATACAAATGTTTAACTGTTATGCCCTTTGCTGCTGAACAGACTTTGCAACGTGGAATTACTGGATGAGGTTTGTAATTCAAAGCATAGGTATCATCAGTGTCTAAACAGGGAGCTGCTAGTGGGAAAATGAAAAAAAAAAAGACCCGAAGAAAAGAGCAGCTCAGGTGTAAGTAGACCCTAGATAGTGAGAAAGGAATTCTCACTCTCCTTGGCTGTGAGTTCGGATGCTCACTGTCTGCATGGGACACACACATTCAGTATATGACTTATTCCTCAGGTTCATGAAGGAACCACAGGGCTCTCATATCTGTACAGAAATGTCTCAGACCACACTGTTGAAGCTGTCTCACTTGGCACAAGAGAACTGAATGCTACTGACAGCAGCAAGAACTAAAGCCAAGTCTCTAGAGAAAGAGATTTTGGCATTCAACCATTCAGACTTCTCCCTAATGCAGGGAATATTTAAGGGTTCCTGCAAAGAGGAGCAGCGCCTAAAGGACTCCAACACCAAAAGTGACATTCTGGGATATACTGTTTCTCAGTGGATAAGTGTGCTCCTGACAGGTGGGAACATGAGATGAGTTTCCTTTAGGAAAAACATATGCTCGTAGGCAGATGTGTAAAGGAAGGAGAAAGCCCTATTACCTTTTCCCCCTCTCTTTTTATAAAGAATGTGTTAGATATCTTGTTTTATGTCTCTGGATGCAAGTGGGGAATGCTACGTGCATGAATCCTGTTGCAGAGGTGTGGGGTAAGGGCTGAGTTTCTCTGAGCTGCCGAGGCTAAGGATGTCCTTCCTCTTGCTGTGGTGAGGTGCTACCCTGGGAAAGGCTCCTGCCTCCTGGACATATCACCCCTTGGGTGTGTGTACCTGGGGAGGAGAAGGATGCCTATGCCGCTTGGCAAATAGTGCCTGGCATAAGCGATAAATGGCTGTGGGTGGGTTCTATCTTTCTTAAAAGATCTGGTTTTAAATATTTAATATTTATTAGGAAGAAACCAGTTTTAAGGATGTTCTTCAGCAAACCAGCTATGTTTTGATTCAAGACTGGGAGTGATATCTCTGTAACTCTGATGACTGATCCCACATAAAAGCATATCCTCTGTGGCAAAGAAGAAGTGTTTTAAATGAATGCATGGTCACAGGGACCATGTCACACATGTCAAATCAATTCATTTTGGGAGCCAATAGATTGAAAGGAAGTATGATGCTGTTTCACAGTTTGTTCCTTCTTTATGAAACTTTGCTTTAAAATTATTAGGCAAAGGAGACCAGATGTCTTGGCTTTACCAAGGCAACCGTTTTTTTAAAACCCTATTTTAGTGTTTCAACGATTTTTACTGCAATGCTAAAATGGCTTTTTTTTTTCTGCTATTAAGCAACTCCCACCCTGAAGTACCATCTGCTGAGAAATGTTGAATGTCTTTTCCATTTCTCAGTACTTAAATGTATTTATATAAAGGAAAAAAATCATGGTGTTTATATGTCTGTATGTGAGAATGTATGTGGAAAACTGCATGAGAGGAAGGAGCTGTGGTATGCCTGTAGGAAGTAATTGATGGTAAATACTCCATGATGAACTCTAGCCTTTACTGGAACAGTCTGAACAGTAAAATATATCAACACAGAATAATTTATTTGACATTTAATTGGTTTTTATATCACTTGAGAAATATCACGTAACTATTTATATAACTGGTTAAAGAAACACTGAACTACTTGGAAAGACAGGGAAAATATTAGAAAGTACATTATTGGTAAATGTTATTCAGTCTGTCTACCAATTATATTTGTGAATGTATAACTGGTACTAACTAATTAATACAATCAATAAATGAAATTTCAAGACAGGAAGATGATTCTTTCTCAGCAAAGGCACAATTTCATATATTCTTCTTTGAGGAACTTTTCCATGTTTTCTCACTTTTTCAAAACTCCAACTTTCTTAAATTTTATTCTTTACTTTATTGCTTGCCAACATTTGTGATGCCACAAATGTTCAAAACCAACTTAAAAATATTTTTTTTCTTTTCTAAATTTCAGGAGCCCCAAGCAAGTAATAACAGCACATCTATCCATCTGGCCCAGTAAGGAATTTAAAGTTGTACCGTATTATGCAGAGATATAATGCAATTATACAGTCTGAGGATCTGTTCACACAAAGGGTCAGTGAAGAGAGAACAAGATTATCACTACCATCAATTTATTTCATGGCACCTGGAAAAAGCTTTAGTTTAAAATTTTCAATTTTGATGATTAAACATGTACATTAAGAGCATTAAAAAAAAAATAAAAGGAAACTTATTGAGCACATACAACCTTTGCTGAATTCTCAGAAATTTCTATTTGCTTATCTGCTTTGATTCTGCTGCTTAAATTAATCTGCTCCATGTATAACAAAGTCCAAAAAAAAATGCCTCAATACTTTACCACTGCTTTTCCCTGTAAGTGTATCTCTTTTCCTTGTAAGTGTATCTCTGCACCAGCACACTGTATCTTTCTGATTTTAATTCATTTGTCTTCTAGGTACTACTAAAAGTTAACAAAAATAGACATTTTTAAAATACATATGCACAAAAATGTGTTAGTACCAATAATGCTTTTATAAGAAATAGTAAAATTCAGATACAGTTTTGCTGAAGCTTTCCCAAATGAAAAACAACAATCAAAATTTTATATAGAAATCAGAAAGGAAATATCCACCTAGTGCAAGTATTGATGTACTTAGATTCACAGCTTGATACATTAGCCAGGAAAGTTTTCCACCACAGGTTAGCTAGTGTTTTTATGTGAGAACACAGTAGACATCTGAGAGTTTATTCTGAATAGTGTCCTTATAATAATGAATACCAAATGAATTAATATTAAAACATAAAATAAAGTGAACACTTTTTCATATGAAGCAGAAAGTAAGTCTGTCTTTCCTCTGTTTTCTTGTAGTATGATATTATTCTTACTCATTTCTTTTGGTTTATAATATGGATCTAACTAGTGGTTACAAAATGGCTCTAAAGGGATAAAGGTTATTGTTACAAGTGCCAACTGAGCTGGTTTAACGGGGTTTTTTTGCAATGCATTTGTGAAACACACAGAGGCAATTTCCTCATTCCCTGATAAGCAGGACTGCTGGGAAGTAGTTGGTTTTGATTAAGAGCAGGTGTAGGTTTGTATGTATTACCCTTTGAATCCTTTCTATACCAACCAGTGAAGTGGAAGCGTTCTAATCCTCGATGATTTGAAATGTCTTTGATAACACTTAGTGTTTCTGAAAATTGCAGTTGAATTTACTGTCTTCATTGCTAAGTGAAAACTATAACATTTTAATCGAAGCTTAAGTTCAGCTTCTTTCTGTATCATTTGCTCTGAAGTAATGCGGGGTTAGATGGACATTTTAGTCCCTTTTGGATGTAATTAATCCCCGACTTCCTTGCTCGGGAAGAGCCAGGTGCTGCTCTCCCCTCGCGCTGCGCCAGCTGCAGTGAGGTGCACACCTGGATGGGACTGAAAGTAATGGCCAAGGCCTAAAAAAGGTTGTTAGGTAAAAGGGCTGCTGTGGAGAGAAAGAGACATCACAAGGGGCAATGACGCACCTCAGAGACGATCAGCAGCACAAGCAGGTCTGCTGCTTCCCCGTCTCCTGCAGTCTCCTCGAAACAAATCCTCTATTCAAAATCAAATACACAGCCGTTCCCCCATCATGCCTCCCACTACTCCCCAAATCTGCAATCAAACACAAGCTGACTCAAACTACGTTTTGCTATCCCTGCATAAAGTACGTATTTACCAGCTGCTAACCTTGAGAAAGGTGAAAGTCCAAGACTGGTACAGCTCTCTTTCCAGAACAGTTTCTCCATCTTTTGCCTTTAGCAGTCTTCAGGAGGAGCTGTTGTTGTCAGTGAGAGGTTGTTCACTTCGATGGGTAAATACAGAAAAGCTCATTGTTCAAAACAGAATCCTTAATGCATCAGGACCAGCTTATCTTGAAAGGCATGAATGTAATCTGTATAATGTTTATTCTAACCTTACTCACAAAGCATCATTTTTTTTTTCCTTTCAAAAGAATCAAGAGGGTCTGGGGGCTGTTTTCTTTTTGTTGGTTTTGTATTTTTGGGACTGAACTGTTTCATTACCCCTAATTATATGATGAGCTACTCAGAATATAAAAGGCACATTGAAAAATAGCTTGAAAAGAACAAAAATAGCCCTACAGTTAATTATGTTAAAAATACCAAACACTTGTCATCATCTCATTAACATCTTAATGAGGGGAAATAACCCTCATCTGTCTTTAAAAAAAAAAAAAAAAGTTGCTTTAAAAAAAAAATCCCAACCTAGTTTGTAAATTTTGCACCCTGAAAGACATGGATTATTTCTCCTCATTAAAATCCTACTAGCAGTGTATATAAGAGATGCAAAGTGTGAAGAGAACAGTGAGGTTTCTACTCTGGCTGTTATTCTGCTTGTGTCCTGGAGGAAGATTAATTAGACTGCAAGACCTTATATTAATAGGACTCATTAGAGCAATAGATCTGTCAAGGAAGGGAATGGAGGCTGGACAGCTATGATTTGTGGGGCGATTTGTCCCAAATGACATATAAATTGCTCTCAGCCTGCATTTATTTTCTCAGTATAGTCTCTTCTTTTTGGCTGTGATGAGGTTGTGTCCTGGGCCAGGCAGGTAAGAAGGATGAGTCCCAGACCAGATCCCTCCTTTGATCGTGGAGAGTCAGTAAGACACGCTCTTGGCACCAGTAATAAGAAAATGCTTCTCCTGGGCTCTTGCAGGGACTGACAGCAGGATGAGAAAAGCAATGTAGCTCCACTGGTCTAGGAAATGGCAATACCCGCACTGAGGATGTAACAAGATCATAAAAAAATCTTTATTCAGCTATTGCAGTACTGGCATATTAGTCTTTTATTTGACACCCCTTCAGAAGTTTAACATTCCTCCTAATTCTTCACATAGTATTTAAAAACTGCAATTTTTCCACAACACTCTCAATGTTATTTAGCTAAGAAAATTATTTTGGAAGTTCAGATGGGTAAAGTAGAAAAAGTTCCATTTAAAAAAGCTTAATAATGATGAGTTCTGATTTGCATCAGTTCTCTATGATGTTAGTTGAGACTCCGTTTTCTTCTGTGACTTTATGTCTGAGTTTGTTCAGCCTCTTCATCCACCTAGTGGCAGCAATTAAGGACTATAAAAGATTACATGGGACTTAAACAACCATTGTCATGAAATTTCAAAGTATTCAAAGGTTCTATCATCAAACATCTCTTAAAGTAAGAGTGAATGTGAAGGAAGAGGATGCAGGATATTTTTCTTCCCAGAAAGGTAAGGTATGATGTTTCTCCCTCTTTATATCACCAAAAATAAAATGACTGGTCAATATGATATTGCAGGCTTTCTCTTTCAAGTTCACTGGGGAATCCAAGGGTTTTGTAGGATTTTGACTACAATTTTAATACAAATGCAGTTTAATTTGGAAGAAGGTATGAAAAGCTTTTAAAATGTGTTGCTAATTCATTTTCATTGTATGCTGATAATACACAGTGCACTTTAAGACATCTGCAAGACTGGTCAGGTCATCACGGGCTTTGTACCCTCCCTAGACAGAAACATAAATTTTGTGCACAAAAAATAACTTCCATATTGACCATTATAGGCTCACGATAGCTAATTAACAGCTCTAAACATTCTTATGTCTCAAGAAGAAAAGTTACTAGAATAACTTCACTCTTCTACCAATATAATCGTTTGAGGAACAAGTTTCCCTGAGTTCAATCTGTAGCGGCCCACTCCCCCAACCCCCCCCCGGAATTTGGATAAAAAGAATAATCTCACTTCCAGAGCATATTGATTTATGAACACCTCATAGGGAAAAATGTTTTTTCTGAACAGTAATCTTTGATCCTTTAGTAAGATAAATGATCTCTAGGCAGCTTAAGCATGTCACTGAGCAAGACCGACTGAGGGAAACTGCACTTCACCCTAGACCTTAGATATGCCTTCAGATACCAGTAGCCTTTCTTAGGGATTTAATATTGTTAACTACAAAAATTCATCTGAAAACCCCTTCATCAGCACCTTTATGTTTCACTGCTTGAAAAGTATGCTATCCTGCTGCAAACGTGTGACCTCTTAGGTCTTATTTGACTGCAGTATTACAAGTCAGATACCATAGTAGCTGAGTCTACAGACTTTTTCAATAAATGTATAAATTAACACTTAATAAGTTATCATTTTCAGTGTACAGAGAACAAAAACAGGTGATGACAAGGCTTTTGGCCTTACTACAATGAAATTGGAATAAACCGATGGAGGAAAATGAATGTAAAAACAAAACAAGTTACATGATAGATTCCCCTGCTTGGAGTGCATGTTTTTTGAATAAATATTTTTAGATTTAGTATGATCTTACACTCCTTGAAGACACTCCTTGAAGTTTTATGCCTAGTTGACTCAGGCCTTGTTACTTGGATATTTTTTTTTTTTTTTCAATTGAGTTGCTGCAGGCAGCTTATCTATATAAAGCATTCCACCATTAAAAAACCCCAAACCAGCTCACAGTTTTCTTTCCTCTCTTATATTCTAAAGTGATACTGATAAAATGACTTACACCTACTGATTACAAAACAGCACAACTTCACAGGGCGCGATGCTGTGTCTGGGGTACTTTGCTGAGTGTTCTGTGTTGGGGTCAGGCAGCTGTTCCGAGACGTGCTGATGGAGCAAATAGAGAGGTGTGCTCTACTGGACAGTTACCATGACTATTGATTACCAAAAGAAAATAAGCTTCAGACCTATTTGTGGAAGGTCTCTGCAGAGCAAAGGAACAACTCCTGCTGATGATCCTTTTTTTTTTTTTTTTTCTTTTTATGCTTTGAACTCCTAAAAGACACAGTGATATTTTTGAAAGCTTTGGGTTTGTGATATGTTAAGAGTGTATCCTGTAGCTTTTCCTCCTTCACAGAGATTTTGGAGGCTCACATTCAAAATGGTACATCTTACAGATAATGGAGACAGCTGTGACCGTATGCTGCCAGCCACTAAAAATCAGCAGTTAACGCATCACTGTGTGCAAGATGCCACAATTATTCTCTATATTATGTATTTGAAAATGGCACCTACTAGCTTTTTAGTTTTGACCATTGCAGCTGTAAAGAGACCATTCTTTTCACATAAAAAACAGTCTAAAAATACATTGTGCATAATACTCATCCATTAGTGTCCCATAATTAACATTTTGCTCTATCTGCATATCTTTACAAGGACTTTTTTTCCCCCTCAGCTTTTGCAGCACCCTACTGAGACAATCATAGCTACCATTTAGACAAGAAACAAACTAAGGTTTTATTACTTTAATTTTCCAGTCAAATTACATGATGGTAAATTGCAGCACATGGAAATACTTTTTGAAAGATAGAAAGGGAGGCAGACTTTATATTTTGATGAAATGAGCTATGTAGATTTCCGAATGAAAGGCTTGTTTTATGCTCCAGCCCATTGCTTACTTTAACTGCTTATGTATGTTTCCGGTATTCTAAATGATACAATGTACAGCTATAGTCAAACTATAAGATGCACAAATTAAACTGGTAAATATCATAATGCATTCAGAATGCCAGTCACAACCGTTTATAATCTCCAGCAGCAAGTTTCCCAGCCTGCCAAACCCTTTTGCTTTAAACTGAATGTCAAAGCTTTATCTATATTTGTTCTTGAACACACTGCAGGAATGCAATGCGTTCTTTATTTGCAAACTGTTGGAAATTTTCTGAGTAAATACATAAATTGGCAAAATCTATCTTAATGGAAAACCTATTATTTTAATTACTAGGGGGTGGTGTACTCTTTTGCTTTAGACTTTTTTGAATTAGTAATTAATGGCTTCATCATGAAAAGCATTTATTGTTTTCATTTCAGGGAATTCAAATGAAGATAACTCATTTCAGAGAACGTTCAACATTACGCCAGCCTTATCAAAAGGACAAACAGTACCATATGGGAGCGAGGGGGCAGGACGCAGGTTTAGGAACAATTGAAGGCAGGGAATACTTAACTGTGAAATAAGATACACAGATGTTTCTGTTTATTGGTATTAATGACTGTTTATCTTGCAAACTCTGTGTTTCCAAGAGGTAGAGGTCATCTTCATCAGTAGACTAGATGTAAAACTTGTTTACTGGAGGAAAAGAAAAGAAAAGAAAAGAAACACAGCACAAGAGTATAAGGAACCTGGTTATGAGACATGTCAAGCCCTGGATATTGTCGTAAGACAACCATCCAGTTTTCCTTTGCAGATACCAAAAAATTTTCAGCAGGGTTAGTTTAGAGCCCTTCCTTTTCCACTGCAAGCCCCTACTCCAAGTAGCATCAGAGCATACTCCTACAGGGAGATTTTTTCCTTTACTTGATGTTGATGTAACTAGTCCTTAGACTGACTCAGATCATCACAGCTCTTTGCACTCCTGAAATTGTTTTCGGTAGCTGGCACTTGGTTGGATTTGCTTCCTCTAGAGTGAAGGAAAAGGCCATTCCAGTTTATCAAATCCACTGAGTTCACTTTAAATACTAGCCAAGCTTTAAATGTGAACTGCAAGTTTTATCCTTATCAAGCAAAGGGACGTATTTTGGCTTACAAACTGGAAAGCATATATACGAAAAAGCAGCATTTAAAAAAGAGAAAGAAATAAAAAGAGTGAGAAAACAAAACCTCAAAATCTACCTGAAATCAGTCTATTGCTCCAACTGGTGTTTGGGGTTTTGCTGAGGTCTTTCTCAGCCAAGTACTTAAGGAACAAACACAAAAATATTCTGCCTTTGCAGCAGTTGTTGTTAAGATTTTATGATGTATGGATCCCTCTGAAATTTTCAGCAGATAAGCAGTTTTTTGAAGCAAATTGAATAAGGCTATGTTTTCAGTTACTTTTGTAGACCCTTCAGGAATAGTTCATACAAATTATTCACTAAAGTGTTGTCTTTTAAAGTGGAGTCCTGCCCTGGGGTTTCAGTTCCTTATTTAAACCTGAGGGTTTTCTTGCAGCTACTGAACTGCAATCAGTTCTTAGTGTTTTAAAACCTTTCTGTTGTGGGTGGTTTAGGGTTTTTTCTTTTGTTTTGTTTTGTTGTTGTTGTTGTTGTTGTTTTTTAAATATATATGTGTCAATTTAGGGCTCCTTCTTGTGCTTCTCCACTGCTTGTTCGGGTTTAACATTTATAAGAATCACCTGAAAATAAGTATTCTCTGAAGGAATTTGAAGTACTGACCCTGTTACACATTTTTACCTTTTTTCTCTTCAAAAGTCTGTTGAATTTCAGCAATTTACTTAACATTATGGATGCCCAGTGAATTTTTTTTTTAAAGTTT
>VYZM01022923.1:348626-370269 GCA_013398915.1 Dromas ardeola
GGTGTTGGGTCTTTTTGGTCATCTTTTTTTTTTAAGTGATCACTTTTAGAAGACCACACAAAACTCATTCCTGTATGCTGCTAGTTTAAGGATGTCACAAGTGACAGGCTTAACTGTAATGGCTGTCCAAACAAAGGCTTCATTCTTATCTCTTGTAGTGAAGGTGGCCATTTTCTACCAGCAGAGTGCAAAGGTAAAAATGCATTTTGCAAGGCTTTTTTTTCCTTTCTTCTTGATTCATACAATATTTTGAAACTTTGTTCTGCTACTTCTCCAACAGTGATGTTGAAACAGAAGATAAACCCAAACTGCAGATTGCAGTTACGTGGTTGCTTTTTTTAATCTGTAAGATGACAGAGAGCACTTAATATATTGAATTCTTTAAGCACAAAGAGAAGGAGTAACACCCTGAAGTTTTAAGCAGAAATCACTACATATGAAGATATGCTTGGGGCTAGAGATAGAAGCTGGAAAATTAGGCAAACGTTTGTGCACAGAGAACCTGAGGAAAGGCTTCTGTTCCTGAAAGCCTGATTTTCCAAGTTAGCATAGCAGAAGCTATGACTGTATTTATGTATCTTGTCTTGTCTATGTCCTTAATTTGTCATGACTCCAGCACTAAATTATGGAAGACAAGTGTCTTCCATAAAGGCAAGAAATGTCGATGTGATACAGAAAAGGACAGATTTAACAAGTGTCTGAGATGTCATAGAGTAACAAGTCAGTGAGCTCGCTTATTACTGTGCTGTATCAGAAAATGAGAAATCTTTGTACTACCCTAATTAGATGCAAGGTGGATCTTATTTTATAAGGTCTTATTAGGTGGATCTTATTTTACAAGGCTGTCACGCTATTTGTACTCTCTGTGGAATATTTTGCTTTCACTGATGATTTGTCTCAGGTACAGTGTCCAAAAGACTGGTTTAGCCCCACGCATCCCAAAATCTGAGTTTTATGATTCTGTACTGTGAATTTTGTGCTAAAATCATGCCTCAGTAAAATCAGTCAGTTACGTTCCGAAGGTCATCTTCACACACTATCATGGTACTGCAATAATTTTTGCCTTGTTCAGAGATGGATTTTCCTCCAATGGGTTTTTAGAAAATGTGTCCTATATGTTGCGTTGATCCGCATCTCCCTTGCAATGATGCGTTAATTCCTGAAATGATTTGTAAGGATGGACAGCATTGAATGTATTAGTTGGCCTTCCTCTGTCTGCATTTTTCTGCCTGACCCCCAAATTCCGGTGCTCCAAATTTCGGGGCAGTTAGTCTGCACGGCTGGCTTGGCTTGAGCCACCAAGGAGCATGGAGTGAGGCAAACTATAATTCTAAGTACACCAGTAATATGAGACAACCTGCCAGTAATATTTGCTTTAATTTGGAAAAAAATAATAAAAGTCAACCTTAGATCAACTGGAATATCTTCTAATTATGGATAGTGCTAATTTGATCAGAATCTGCTATAATTTAAACGTATACCTGGTGGTTAGGAAATATGATCATTCGATATTTTTACACAAAGCTTTTCTGATACCGTATTTCTGTGCCATACGCTTTTATCTTTTACAAAGAATATGCAAGAAAAAATTGTATTAGAGTTACACAATAATTAAGTTAGATACTTTAAGTAGTTGAAAATGTCTGGATACAAAAAAAAAAAAAACAACTGTGTGGATTTTTTCCATGTGCATATTCATGGGATTTTTAATTGAGTACATACTTAATCAAAGACAAATTAGACCCTGTATGATCCTAATTACAGGGCTACTACATCTAACTGAGTGCCTAAATTCAAACATCTTGAATTAATCAACCTTCATACACTGCGTATTTGAACAGATTTTCTTAACATGACTGTATTTTTAAATGAAATGAATCAGCTGCCACATCATATTGCTCAGGTTCAGTCTAGAGAACAAAAGCTCTTTAAGGGTAGAATAACACCTCCCAGACACTGAGCCATGCTAGCTCTTGATTGGTTTGCTACGTGGTGGTTTCTAAATGAATCCTAGCACAACCTGAGAACGTTATGGCTACCCCAATTACTCCTATGTGTGAGCTGAAAAAGGCATCTGGAATCCATACAATTGCTGGCACGTTCAGCAAGGCAGCTCCTGACCTCAGGATACATGGGTGACTTGCAACCCATCACATCAGGTACTTCTGCTTTTTCTAATGTCCTTATGGGCTATTTTGCATTTAGGAACCAAGAGAAGAAGGAAGACTGTCTGTGATTTTTCTTTTCTTTTCCTTTTTTTTTTTTTTTCACCCAAAGTAAAAAAGAATTTAGGCATTATTTTCCTGTAAAAAGGACACACTTAATTAGAATGTAATCTACATCCAGAATCTAATTCTTCTTCCACGTAAATGAAGAACTGACTTCAGACAATGAAAACTACATCCAATTAGTATCAAGTAGAGTTGAAACGTTTTTAGTAATCAGAAGTGTCATCAAATATGTACTGCCGTACCTCCAACTGGTAACAACATGTTTTTTATGAAATATACTCTCTGAGTACAAGTATCTTGAATAGTGATATATTATATATACAGTATTTGTGATGAAAATAGAATTAAATTTTCTGTGTATTTGAAATTGAAATGCCTGTTTATACAACTGGGTTTTTCCAATTTAACTGAATCAGGGAGACAAATCTTCAGGGCTCTTTAGTTTATAGACTTTAAAAGCGGTGAAAGGAAGTACCTGACCCCACCTCAGTAAGTCACTGACAGCAACGTCACATCTATTCTGCGAAGCTGGGAGGGATGTCTGGGGCTTGTGCCATCCATGGTGACTGTTCACACTGGAAAATCCTGTCTGGTCTCGGGATGCTGTGAAGATCTGCGCACTGTGCTGCAGCATTGGCTTCTGCTTGGGACTGCGCCAATGTGTCTATGTGCTTTTTGTTAGAGATTACATAGAAAGAAGTAAGTGAGATCTACTCACAGCATTCTTGCAGTGTAAAGCAATTGTATAATCATACCTTTTTTTTCTTTTTTTTCTTGCAAGTATAGTGCAGTAATTCAAAGGAGTAATTCAAAGGACAACTGCTTACTGTCAGTTGTCACTACAGGACTGAGATATGGGAAAGACCAGCTAGATCAGAAGTCCAGACATCTGCCCATCATGGAAATGTTAAAAGTGTCTCATATGGAAAGAGGAAGATTTCTCATCCTTCATCCCATTGATATGATGAGGAAAAAACAGATCACTGGTAGTAATTAGATTTTGGAACTCGTCTAATTCATTAAAAATGAAAATCTGCATGTAGATAATCAAGCTGCAAGGATCCTTTAGGAAGGAATGTATTTTCATTTTTTATCTTGCACTAAAGTATGATTTTTCAATCACCTTTTCTCAAATACTGTACATCACATCCTGGAATGGAAGCTGTCAGCCCCTTCCATGTGTGTGGGCTCCCCGAGGATACCAGGTATCGATTCTGTTAAAGACATTAGTACAAGAAAGAAAAAACCTGTAATTTCTCTTTCTGCTCTTCATTCCATCTGCTGAGACAAGACACACACAAGCTCTGTTTTTATCTGCCTATAGTTGCCAACTCAGGAGCAGATGTCTGAGTTGATGACAGAGCACTGGGCTACTTGGGTCACTGATGTAGCTGGAAAGGTGTTTCTTATTTTCTCATGTTTAACGACTCTGTGGCAATCCATCCTGGTTTTCCCAGATGCCAATAACCCATTCCTTCTTCACTTTTGGGAGCGGAATAAATAGTGCTAGGGGGCTGTTAGACGGAATGGAGCAGGGCTGATGACCAAAACCAGTCAAGATATGGACTGGAAAATCTCAGTAACAGCACAGCCTGCAGTGCTCCCATGAATGGATTACCTGCCAGATACATTTAATTTTCTTTTTGAAAGAATTTCTTGGAGCATTTCTTAATGCCACAGAGTACCTTCACTGTAATTCCATTAATAGGACTGCAAAGACCAATAATGAGCTATTTCATTTTATTCTGTTTCCACGGTGGAAATGCTCTGTCACACTTCCTTAAACAACATTTTGAGAAGCTGGGTTAAACACAGGATCTGCCATTATTCACAAAATTACTGTGGCAGTAAGAGGGGCAGGCTGATGAAACCTATACGGAGAGAGAATATTAGGTAATGAAGAACCCATTGTAGAACATCAGCTGAGGAAGGTTTGCTTCTATGCAGAAATTTTATTTGTTTTCTTCTAATATTGCTCATTCAGAGCTTGCATCTGTTGATAATTCAGACTGCCAGGCGTTTATTTTTGTATTGCATTTCCTTGGAGCTTTAAAAGGTATAAAAACCTTTTCTAAGTTCCTTTCATAAGCGTCAATTAATCTTCTTGCAGTTCCTTAAATATATGACAAAGAAAAATATGTGTTTATCTCTAGTTTGTATTCTGACTGAATAACAAATAACGTCACTGATGATAATCAATGACATTTAGCAGTTCCAATCTGCTAACCACCGTATCCTTAGCCAACTAGGAACCATTGAGTTATGTGTGTCAAGAAAGCCTTATCTTTCAGTTTATAGAATAAAATTTCACAAAAGATGATCCTTGGGCTATTTATAGAATAGCTATTTCACTGTGAGATTTATATTTGTGACTGTTTTCCTGTGAGAATTTAGCTGGGGAAGCTGAGAGAAAATACAGAGTGTCAGTAAAGAGGTGATGGGGAGAAAACCAGGGAATTCGAGGGGACACATGGTGTGGGCACAGGTGCCGGGCAAGGTAGTGCCCTGGTGTAGCTGGTGTTAGCCCAGTACGAGGATTTACATCAGTTCTTACTTGCTTAGGGACAAGCCTTAGCCCTGATTACCAAAATGTATCTCTGTTGCTGTTGAAAGCTGAAGTCAGCATTAGCAATTTTTGTGTAGGTGAAGAGCAGAGAGAAGAATGTGCTATTCCAGAGGCAGACGTTTTAATTTACATTTCATTAAAAGTCTGGGAGATAGCAGGCTTACTAAAACACAGGCGAAGTGCAAGAAGACTGCCATAAACAGCTCTAAATTACACCTCCCTTTCCCAGCTAAACTGCATTAGACACTACTTTGCTGTCTGAGCTGCTTTCAGCCCAAACCCAGGTTTAGCCCCTATCAGAGCACTATTGGAGGTCTGCCAGAAAGAAGACCTAGAAGAGACTCTTAATATGTGTTTTCCCTGTCTGCTTTCGCTCTTCCAGCTTTTGCAGACTCCGGTTTTGTTCCCCAGCTTGCACTGATCACCAGTGCAGGCAGCTGTCAGCACACGCAGGTTTAAGGCTGCTCTGCGCGTTTCCCTGGTAGATCATCAGTGACCAGGGACCCCCGTCAGTGCTGTGCGAGCATGACCCCAGAATCAATCCTTTCTTGCCTGTGTAGGGATGAAAATGCCAACCTAAAAATTTGTGAATATACCTGCAGTTTGCTGTAGATAAATGAGGAAACTAAAGGCAACACACAGCCCTGAGTGGCAGACCTTGGTATGTGCAGCTTAAGTTGAATTGCTTATGACAATGATCTGTCAAAGGGCCTGATTGTGTGTGACATCGGCAAGGGGAAGGACAAATAAGTTTGCTCATCTGTGTCCAAACTCATGGCAAGGCATATACATGGACGCCTGGAAACATGGCTAGCTGAGACTGTTGGAAGAGCGTAGCGGTGTTATTTCTGGTGTTCTCAGACAAGAAACTGATGCAAAATGACAAGCACTGTGTTTGCCTGTAAGGGTTGATATCTCCAGTGATTTTAGTCAGCTTAAGTGAGCTCTTCTCCACACATTTGCATCACTGTCCTACATCTTACTTCGGGAGCATTGGGACACAAATTGAAGAGGTGGGTTTATTAATGATAGTAATCTCTAATGCTTCTGTAGGAAAATTACACTAGCAGAACATGAAAAGTGAGATGTTGCTCTCAGAATATCAGATGGTGCAGCCATTACTTGGCCTCTTGTGAAGGAGACTAAACGTGTTTATAATTATGGGAACCAGAATAGATGTCTCTGGCAGTAAGGCTGTGGTCCAGTTGTGCTGTACAGTGGTCCCCAGAGCCCTGACCCAGCACACCCCAGCTAAATACTGATTTCCTGTGAAGTTAAAACCTGCGTTATGTGCTATCCACTGGTACCGAATAGTTTCCTCTGGAAAAAAAAAAAAAAAACAGAGGATGGAGGAAAGAAAGCAGTAGTGCTGTCTGGACTGGATGAGCAGAGGTATCTGGACTATGGGGGAAAGCACAGCAAAGCACACCTACCCCAAAATATAGTCAGAGCCTTAAGTCACCTGTCAGTAATCTGTGTTGCACGTCTCAGTCACTTCAGCAGAAAAGCAGTGACTGCAGCAAGAAAATTAAGCTACAGAGATGCTGAGAATCCTCATTCATCAATCAGTAGATGTGGTGAAGATAAAGGTAACTGAATATATTCATTTTTCTGGGAGCAGCTTCTTCTGCTGTTTTATCGGACATTCCACTGTCCATAAAATATTTTATAACAGTGACAAAGAACTCTAAATAACAAATCCTGTCTTTGACCAGGTCAAACTGTTTTAAGGAATCAATCACTGTTCTGTGGATCTGTGGATCACCACATCATCTGATACCTCTGAAGATAAAAATGGTGGGGGGATAACATATGGTGACTGCACAGGGGACTTTTGGGTCAATCTGTTTGGAGCAGGTGGAGGGGATCAGATGGAGATTGCTGCCAGAGGAACACTTACTGTATTTGTTCCAGTCATGACCTACTACTGCAAAGCTCTTTCTGCAAAGGGCCTTGGTGTAGTCTGATGTCCTGTCTATGGTCCACACTCGTGTTCTTTTTTCATGGTTCACAGACAACGACACGCTATTTCAAAGTTGTCATACTCAGTTTAGTCAGTGCTGCTTGTCTAAGGAAGAGATTTATGTGGCGGAAAAAGTGGCTGCACAGAGCCCACAGATCAGGTGGCTGAAAAAGAAAGAAAGAATGAATGACCCATTAAAATGCAAGACTCAAATCTATGTTTCTCTCAAAAACGATGAGAAGACAGTTGCCCAGAAATTCTGTACAGAACTTGATGGAGTAAAATGTCCTTGAGTTGTCAAATAGGTACAAAATTCATCTTCAAAAGATTGAGGCATAATTTTAATTTGTCATCTTTTCTCTTCAGCACTTCTATAGAAAATTATATGTAAACGAAGTGTGAATTCAGTTCCTTACCTAGGATGCATAATGTATTTTGAACAGTGATGCTCTAAAAAGTTGTCGTGGTTTGACCCCAGCTGGCAACTAAGCACCACACAGGCACTCGCTCACTTTCTCCCATTGGGATGGGGGGGAGAATCAGAAGGGCAAAAGTGAGAAAACTCATGGGTTGAGATAAAGACAGTTTAATAGGGAGAACAAAAGCCACACACGCAAGCAAAGTAAAACAGGGAATTCATTCACCGCTTCCCATCAGCAGGCAGGTGTTCGGCCATCTCCAGGAAAGCAGAACTCCATCACGCATAACAGGTACTTGGGAAGACAAACACCATAACTCTGAATCCCCCGCCTTCCTTCTTTCCCCCCCCAGTTTTATATGCTGAGCATGATGTCATACAGTATGCAATATCCCCTTGGTCAGTTGGGGTCAGCTCTCCTGGCTGTGTCCCCTCCCAACTTCTTGAGCACCCTCAGCCTGCTCACTGTTAAATCAAAGTAAATTGGTTACTATTCATTCCCTGCTTCTGCACAAATTAAAATAGTTTTTATAAATATTGCCTTTTGTGATCGGCTTATTTGTCTCAGTTGAAACTGCTGTTACTTGAAATCAAATGGCTATTTATTCCCCTCATTCATGTATCATGAAATAATTCAAGTGCTCAAACTTCATCTAAAGGTAATGTTAGCCCAATGACATTTTGATGACCATGATGTTTAAAATTTGGTTTTTACTTGTCATATAGCATAAGTTTTCATTAGTGTGCACACAGAAATGTAGCTATATATTTCACATTGGAATTAAAAAATCCTTTCTTCTTCAAAATGTGAATCATTGTTAAACAAAGATAGAATGTCACACATGAGATAAAACTAATTTATATATGTAGATATCAACACAAAGCATTACCAGGAAAGCTGAATTATTAATTAAAAAATCACAGAAAAAAATAACATAATCCTTTTCCCTTATGACAGAAATACAACAAGTTCACCACAGGGATGAAATAGGATGCCCTTTCTTAGGGAATTCGCACTAATTTCCAGGGACATGACCAGTTGAAACAAGATTTTATGCAGTTCCTTAAATAGTTTTAAGTCCTTCTAACAATGTTATCTAAAAGCAAAACTTCAAAACAAAACATTAAAACTATTAATAAGTTTTCATCCTCCTTGTTTTATCTACCCCAAAAAAGGGAAATAGACTTTTTAACTAGAAAGGGGAAAACAGTGAAACTAATGATGTATAACATGCCAAACAAACCAAACATTACAGGAACTACTTTTTTAGTAATCTCCACTTCCAGTAATTATAGGTATTATTGGTAACAGTAAGTACTTTTTCTTAATCTGACGTAAGAGCTGACATTGCTATTTTAAGCACTCCTGAAAATTGCTCCCTTATTCCATTTTATTTTTAGCATAGGCAAATAAACAACATTAAGAGGTAACAATTTACTAGCAGCTCCCGCAGCCACAGGATATCATGAGTGCCTTCAGGTCATGCAGGATCTCCTGCCCCACTTCTGATCACTGTTGACTTGCCACTTGTCTGGACTGCTTATCACATTTCATGTGTGACTGCTCTCTGTTTCTGGGGAATCCTTTACTGAATTCTCTTAAAATCTTATTCTTAGAGTCTGCAGTGTTACTCTTTCTGCCCACACACCTTTTTCTTCTGTTGTCCTCTTTCATATGACCTGTTTTTCCTAATTCTGCAAACTCCCTCATTTACCATCTGTATTCCTTTTCACAAAGAGGACAAACAGTGTTCCCATATGATGGCGTGTCTGGTGACATTCAGGTTCAAAGCACGGGCCTCCCATTGCCATAGCTGCTTGACTCAAGTCTTTTTGAGAGACAAAATTTTGGGCTTGCAGACCTTGCTGGAATAATTCCTCCTGATTTTAAAGAGACTAAGACTTCCTCCATAAGATGTGGGAATAAAGCACCAGGCACATATATTTTGGTTAAAATAAGTCTCTTCAAGATGTAGCCCCATGAAAAGGAATGAAGGAACAGAGAAGCAAAAGGAGCAAGTGATATTCAGAATTAAGAAGGATTGTTCTAAGAGGTATTTCTTATATTTGCAGAACCACCGAACAACCTCTAGTCTCAAAGGCAAAAAAATTAATCCTTTAGAAGGTGACTTGTGTATTACAAAAAGAAGAGACGTGCACTGACAATTGAATAGATGTTGATTTTATTATATCTTTACTATTTTAATGTGGAAATGTAATTACCAGAACATCTAACAAATCTTTACTTGCTGGAGTTATTGATGATTAATGAGATCACTTTCCTGATTGTATACAGCAGATACCAGAAGAAAAATCACTTTGAAATTTATGTCCCAACAAAATCTGTAATCACTGAAGCTACAAGCAAAACTCTTCAATGTTTTTCCCTCCTCCGTTGTCCCCATGTGATGTCTGCCCAGGGTGAATTCTTCTTAGGAATGTGATACAGTCCCAATGCTGATGTCTTTGGTGAAGTCACTTCTTGCTGTGAGTTCATACTAGGACCAAAAACATGCAGCCTTGTTTAGATTAGGGTGATAAGGTCCACAGTGAATTGCTGTGCTATAAGGTGAAGGCAAACGGCATATTTTTGAACAGACAACATGGTGACTGCATATCACTGAAAACCTGAAATAACAATATATGAGCAGCAAAAATAATGGAAACTCTTTGTTTTCCTTCTTTGACTTTGTCCATGTGGGCCAGTGGCATGGTATTCATGGTGCTGAACAAACCCCATGTGTTATTATGCATGGATAGGTGTTCTGCCTTGCATCATAGTCCTGTCTGAATAGATGCCTGCATCCAGTAGGTGTCTGGCAAGGATTGTTTTGGATCAGTTTACAGTACTGTCCTTCCTCCTCCAATATGTGCTCTGGACATTCAGGGAGGCAAATTTCTCTCTGTACCAAGGACTAACACAAGACTTACCAAACATTGAACTCTCATTTTAGATCTATTTAGAGGTGGTGAGTAAAACTTAAATGTTTTGCAGTCCTTTCACTGGCCTTGCATAGAGGCATGAACCTCACCCTGAGGCTGTGGTTTGGCAATGCATTAAATCTGACTTTAGAGCTCCTGGCACCAGATCAAAAAAGCTGAGTTGAAGTATCGATCCGTCATCTTACTCTGACAGTCCAAATGCAATAAAAAATGCTAACGTTTTGGCAGGCTTCCTGTGAGATCAGGGACATCTGTCCCTACCATCCTAATTTGAGGTTTCATCAGCCCTGAGCAGATCTATCTATCCCAAGCAGGCAGCAAACTCCAGTGTCGTGTGAGGGTGATGTTATGAATCCTCACCGTGGCTGGTGGATAACTAGGCAAAACTGCAGTGCTGTGCTAGACCTGATTCAGGTCAGGTGGGGACAAGGCCTGGTTTCACTTTTAACGGTGGTGGAAGCGTTGCCTAAGTAAAAGATTCGAAGGCGTCAAGTGCACTTGTAAGACACAACACCTCTTCCAACAGTTGAAAAAACCCCAGAAAATAGAACTCATTTATGGGTACTGAGAGACAGAGTGATCTAATTTATAAACTAAGAACAGATCAGATTGTTCTACCTCTTCCTCTGACTTTGTATGGAAAGGTACAGTCAAGCTGCAAAATATTTTTTTGGTTTGGAACACTTTCACTGTTTTGAATTGAAAAGAGGGAATCTTGGGTTTTGCACAGCTAGAATTTTTCACAAAATAAAACGAAGCACAGAGCCCTTCCTTCGTTCTTTTTGGTTTTGTCCAAGGCAGAAATGATGCCCACTACCAAATTCTGTGGTAGTTTATGCTAGAGGCAGAGTGGGGAAAATCTTTTTACATTCATTCTTCAGCCATTTTCAACCACTTCTGCTCAGAAACAGAGAAGAATATTGGCCGGAAATAAAGGTAAACCACTTCTGCAGCATTTCTAGTGATCACTGTTTATACAGCAAAACATCTTCAGTGATGGTTAAGGCATATCACTTGTCTGGTAATGCATAAGAACAACTGAATGACAAATCAATGTAGAGTATTTTAGCTGTATACAGAAGGTGCCCTAATGATGCCCATTCCAGCTCCATTGAATGATTTTCAGTGTGTAGTATTATTCCACATTTTTTGTATAGAAAATTTCTCTAAAACTTGAAAGTTAAGTGAATTTTAAGTGCTGCCACTCTGCAGAACCTTCATCTGCACTTTTTTCTGAAACTTTTGTGAAGTTTCCTGCAGACGATATTCCAAAATTCAGATTTGAACCCAAAGTTTGCCAGGATTCATTCACAGGTGAGGTATGCATTGCAACCCAGCTCTTGTCTCTAGTGTTTCTACACATTTATTTCACCGTACAATCAGCAAAACATGAATAAAGCATTCTGCAACAAATCAAGTGATGCTATTTCATCGACCTAAATGGAGGTATTTGTTGAAATGATGAGGTGGTCTTTGCACTCCTAAATGTGACAGTGGCTGTACTGTCACACCTAGGAGCCATTAGAAAATGTCCTCACAGTGTGAGACTTCCAGTTCCTACCACCTTCCCCAAGTTGTATTTTGTCAGAAATTCCCCTGTTGGTAGCTGAGCTGTTTGAGCAGGATCCTTCACCTCGAACAGCACGAGTGAAATACCACTTGACATAATGAGATCTGAACAGTGTCCGCAGGGACCCATCTCCTGGAAGGCCTCTGCAGGACATTGCTGCCTGCCTGGCAGATGGAAAGAGCTGCCTGTATTCTCACACGAAGCTGTGCCACTTTGCTGGTGTCTGACTGGCCTGGCTGGTCATATACAGGCATTTTCAGGTATCATGGAGCAGATATATTAACTCTATGCCTGAAGTAATCTTATCTAGATTTTGTTTTAAAGGTGGCAGCTCACTGCTGGGCTACTTAATCCCAAATCCTATTTTAACCAAGTTGTGTCTGTAATCAGATCCAAACCTGTTTCTTTAGCCTTCCTGTGTCCAGGCTGCTGAATAAGATACCTTCAGTCAGGTTTCAACACACACGCCTTAGTATCATGCTAAAGCAACACAGACTAGTAGAGCTTTCCCTTTCCGCTCTAACATAGTATGCATGCCTCATATTAAGTGAATATTAAAAGAAACTGAAAGTCAACTGGAAATATTTACCCACTGGCTTCAAAGGCTTTGGTGACATGGAAATTTGATGCTACTTTGACCCCATCTCAGTCCAGAGGTGAGCTGGGGTGAGAAGAGACTGGGAAGAGCTGGGAAGAGACCTGTTTATTTGGATCACCACTAACCATTTTACCTTGTCATAATTAAGTGAAATAAATATGATGGCATGTGTGTACATTCTTAATTAAAAAACTGGATTAGATCCAGCTCTTTTTTGGTCTTTGCACAAAGGATTTGGGATGTGTGGAAGCTTCCCGAAAAACATTACTTTTTAAAGTAACTGGATTTTTTTTTTTCTGATTCAGCCTTTAGCTTTTGCTGTCAATTCTCACATTTCCTCTAAGACGAGTATGTAAATTTTTGAAACTTCAAATGTTCACCAAAAATTTCATTCTTGTTTCATGAGGTCAATTTTTTTTGTTTTTAAGTAAATTCAATTTCTGCCAAGGTTTGAGATTAATGTTATATCCCCCCTTCAATAACGGACAATACAAAACATCGTGAAATTTCCTAACCTCAGAATCTTCTCTTAAAGTAGGTGAACCTGATCCAGACCTCATTTCTTGTCTGTGAAAAATAACAAATGACTAAGATACAATGCTAAATATCTCTTGTTTATTGTTCACTGTTTGGGATTCCTCAGGTAGAAAGACAATTTCCATGGTAGTCCACCTTCTCAGCCATTCATTACTTTGTCAGTCACATTCCTCTTCATCTGATGTTTTCCTAGTTTGGTTTAATCCAGAGGCATTCTTTTATTTTTTCTTTTTTTCAGCAAATTTCTTATAATTTTTTTCTGCTTTAATGAGAAAATAAAAAAATAAATCTATTTCTTCAAAATATAGGTATGTTCCAATTGCGAACTACCTACCTGGTATCTGAAACAAAGATTATCTTTGGGAAAGTTATTTTGTAATTTGTCCATGTCATAACAGATTGACGAAGAAAGAATTGAGGGAAGATGATTCAGTAATTCTGAGTCTTAAAGCACTCAAAGTTTTCATGCCTTTTCGGCATCAGCAGGAATTTCCATTAGACGTTCCTGCTTGGTACTGGGACAACTTTTTCCCCACTTAAGGCAATAGTGGCATTGAATAGTAGCTGCCTGAAGTGTATTGTTGGTAGCTTCTTGAAGTGTGCTGCTATTCTTGTTTGCAAGAACTTTAGAAAGACAACACATTTTACAGCACCATCAGGAAATGAAAGCACATCTACAATGGAAGAAAAAAAAAGCCTCTCATTGCAGTGAAATCTATGTATGTGAAATACTTATGTGAGAAATATCATTTCAGCCAGGCAGTGCTAAGACTAAAATTCAGAACCTCATATCACTTTCATCTTCTCTCTGCTAATGACAGTTTTTATGGGGTCAGCTGCAAATCCAGACATGTTCTCCTTTGCAGGAACAGAGAGTCCTTCTGCCAGTATTACCCCCTTTCAGAGAGCAGACAAACTATAGTGTTGTATAGGGAAGGCCTGGGGAGGAGTCACCTGAATGCTAGCAACAAGGATTATTATATGTCTAGTAGAAAGGGTAGGGATTCATCGTTCTCCTTTTTGCTGTATAACTGGCAGACATTCATCTACACTGTTTTAATGTGCTCCGGTCAATGGAAGGAGAGTCATATGTCTTACTATGTATACCTGTCTCAAAATGGGGTATATCTCCCTCTGTGTCTCTCCCTGGTTAAGGGACTTGAGAAGATTAGTTTTGACTGTGTGGCAAACTCTGTAGCAGCTGAAGTTGAATAGTGTGGAAATTGTATAAAACAGGGAATGCCTGATACACCACATTCAAAGCCCAGCAGGTCTATGAAGGTGACTAAAAGTATTGTTCCTAACAGCTCCTAATCTCTTATAGAAAGATTAGGTGAGGAAAGTAAAAAAATTAGCAGGGTATATTAATTTTGAAGGCAAATATTGTTGATTACTGTAGACAACAATTATTTTTTAACGTTATCACATAGAAAGAAAGAACAAAGTTGTAATATATAAGTAGAAAATACATGTGCAGAAAAGAAGAGAACAGAGGCATTTGAGAAACTGAAAATTGAACAGAAGAAATCAGATTGATTTAATTTTTGGTTGCTTACAGACAAAATTATCTTGCCAATATTCACCTGTCTCATGCTTAATCTGAAAAGTACGGATCTCGTGCATCTATCAGTCTTCTTATGCTCATTTTCCTACTTCAATGAAAAATTACATGCCATAGGCATTATCCATACAGTTATTTGAGTTTAAAAGCTATTGCCACTTGAGATTTAGTCATGCTGAGGTTTAGCCAACATGAGTGAATCCAATTCAAAATATTTTGAGCATCTCCAAGCTCTAGTTTTCACCCATATGAAACACAAAGATGCTTTAGGGGCATTTTTCTAAGTAAGCATTTTGATAAGTTACTTTATTACTGTGGAAATAAATCAATTTGTCCTGGGATTTCACTTAAAAAACAGGAAGTGTTAATTGATGCTTGCTCACAGATGCACAAGTATCCTTTTGAACACCATTAAAACGATCAATATTAAAAAAAAATGCAGAGACTATCAGACTAAAGTAGATATTCTTTAGTCCAGTTGTGCAACTCAGTGTCAATATGAGGAATTTTTGGGTTATAATCCCAGTGGTGTAAAAAGTCCTGCTACAGAATTAACCTGACTGTATATATTTCACAGATGTTATATAAAAACATTTCAGAAGATTTAGGTAGTATCCTTTTTCACTAGTAATGCAAAGGAAACAAATATGAGCAGAAAAGCAGATAGAATGTCTGTTTCCTGGTAAAATGTTAGCATAAAGCTTCACCCTTAGAGCAGCAGTATTGTTAATGTGGACCTGACAGGACCATTTCTATTCCAGCAGTAACTTTCCTCATTTTCGTCATAATTTAAAATGTCCTACCTCATTACTAGTGTATTGTACTCATGTACTAGTGTAGAACGGTTTGGGTTGGAAAGTCCCTTAAAGATCATCTTGTTCCAACCCCCCTGCCATGGGCAGGGACACCTCCCACTAGACCAGGTTGCTCAAAGCCTCATCCAGCCTGGCCTTGAACACCTGCGGGGATGGGACAGTCACAACTTCTCTGGGGAACCTCTTCTCTCTTCACGCTCACAGTAAAGAATTTATTCCAAATATATAATCTAAATCTCCCCTTTTTAAGTTTAAAACTATTACCCCTCATCCTTTCACTACACTCCCTGAAAAAAGAATCCCTCCCCATCGTTCCTGTAGGCCGCTTTTAAATAATGGAATGATGGGAGGAAAACACTCTTTCCTCTCTTGTTTGATTTCTTTTATTTTTTTGAGTGGGAAGACATAGCTGTGCACTTTGGAGGAGATGACAGTATTTTCTTGGCTGAGCTTCTACACCTAAGTGTCATGGTCTCTTGAATTATCTTCCTCTTCGTAACAATGAAAACGTTTCCAGTTTCTGATGACAATGCCCATTCCGTCAGAGGCCTGATTATTACGACATCACTCCTTGAAAAAAAAGGAATAGGCACTAAGCCTTTATATACATATCAAATAAATACTTTTATCCTCGTATTGCCTTTAGGTAGCAACCAATGCTTTCCTTTAGATCACTCTTTCTTTTACAGCAACCTAATAATGGTTCAATTTGATGGTCTTTTTGGTAATGAACTCAAATGGAGAAATGCAGCCTCCTGTGGGAGAGAAGAAACATTCATATATCAGTATCCACTTCAGGAATATGTTTGGCTTTCAAATTTCAGCGTATAGGTAGATGCAGAAAGATAGATGTTCAAAAGCATACCAGATCCTTGATTAAGATCCCATCAAAATCAGTCAAAAGCTTCCTTGCATCAACTCCTATTAGTATTAAAAATTTAAAGCAATAGTGATTCTGAGGATTATTTAGGAGCAAATCATGCTTTCTGGTATTAGAAGTAAAGCTCAATAAGGAGAGAAGAACTCATTTAGCTACTTTATTGCCCAATAGGTGTTTTGAAAATGTTGGTGTTTGATTGTCTAGGTTTGCAGAAGTACACAGTCTATGTTCGGGACAGGTCATAGAGTGGTTTAATCCATTAGGATGTCACAGATTAAAATGAATTTGATGATCTTATTCCAGAGCACACTGCACATTTATTTTCATCTGATGACTTTCCACTACTTCGTTTAGCATGACTGACTGGCATTTCATCAGGAAAGGTTAAAGACTTTACCAGGGTTATTAGACACAGACTTGAGTTCCATTGCCAAAAATGTGGAGAGTTGCACAAACATTAGTATGATTGATGGTTGCTGAAATTAAATTTACACAGATCTTTCATTTACCCTTTCTCAACAGCACTACTCGCGTTCAAGAAACTGTCATCACATGAATGTTCAGGAGTAAAGGTTTTCCAAAATTGCTGCTTAAACTTCCAACTCATGATCAAAGAGCAGATTTGGGTGGAAACTGGAATGATAAAAGAGGAAAAAAAGTCCTGAAACAGAATTTAAAGTGAAAAATCTTAGTGGTTTTCTCAAATCAGGAGTGTAAACCATGCATTTCAGGTCAAAGTAAAAGAACTGCTTTAGTAATTTCAAAGCATTGTATTTTTATTCAACTTTGAACTCTCAGTATAAAGTAAGTTATATTTTTTAAAATGTTATTCCTCATGAAAAAATGAACTCTTCATTTTGAGAGGTCAAGATATGTCACTCTGAACTTTTCTTAAATCTTTGTTATAAAATTTAGAACTGATATAATTTGACCCTTTTCCACAGCAATCTTGTGGCTGTTTTATGAAGAATGTTTTTTTTTATGTGTACAAAAAGTCTCAATCTCTACCTGTAGGAACATCAAATCAAATGCTGGGTTATCCAACATAGGTCAAAACCAGCCCATGCATTGTGAACCTGAATGACAAGCAAGTGAATTTAAGCATATAAAGTAAAAAGCAAGTGTATAAAACCTCAGGCCTTTAAGGACAGAGCGATGTGACCAACTTAGGAGAGTACTGATAGAGTGGGGAATTACCTAGAAAACAGTTGGTGTATTTCCATGTCTATTACAGAAGTACACCTGGAACAAATCTCTTTTTTACCCACATTTCTCTCCGTACCACACCCATCAACCCCCCTGGACCCTTCCTGGAGAGTTTCATTATCACTGTAACATGAATGATAACTCTTTAAATGTCTTGTCATTCTTGACCGAAAGGCCCTCTGACTACGTCTGTGGTATCTTCCCAAAGTAGCCCTGAGGCTGGGGTGATGGACTAGCACTAGTGATGAATGACTTGATGGTTAATTATTGTCCCTGTTGACACTAAAGAGGACCACTAAAGGTGGATTTACCACTGATCAGCTTTTGGACATAGGGCTGGAGCTGAGGCAATATGTAGTCTATAATTGGCATCGGTGGTGAAGGAGGCGGGGAGGGAGGTGTTAACTATATTTCACATGGATTCCTGGTCTGGACAGTTTCCAACATTTTTGTATTTGCCTCCCCTCCATGTAGATATATGTAAATACAGGTGATCTGAGAGCTCAATCTTGGCTCATCGTAAGTCAAAATGGTGAGATTCATAAGCTCGCACAGAACTTTGTTTATAATATGAATGCTCACTGAACCCTAGCCGCAGTCACATGAGAAAATCCCATAGAAATGTCTTCTCCAATAATGATAAATCATATTAAAGTAGGCTGTCTTGGTTATGGAAGACTTTTACTATTGCACTAAATGATTATACTCTTTTTGGCATCAAATTTCTAAATGCAGGCACATGACGTTGACATGGATAAAACCTTATTTTAACAATCATGAAAACAATTGTTGATAGAAACTGTAAATATAATATATGCCAGTGAAAACAAGGCTAACAGGACATTCCTAGTTTTCTAGTATTGAACTTTAAGCCAAGAAATCAACTCTCTCTGAAGCCGTTTATTGTACCCATGATAGAAGCAATGCATCCTCCATTCTAACTGGAGTCTCAAAAATTTGAGAGCATTGGTGTATTTATAAAACTAATTGACAGGAGATGAATTGCTATCATTAACAACATGACTGACTGAAACATAGTAGACTGCCTGACAAAACTCATTCTCATTCTTCCTATTCAATCTAAAACTTATTCTTTTCTCTTGAGTAGAGCTGAATTCATTATATTTGAGCCAATATTAAACAAGTAACAGAAATTAAATGGGATATACCTTTCAGACCTTTTATTTATTCAAAGTCAATGAAAAGTATATATCCCTTACAGTGAAGATATTCTTTTATCAATTCTAGGCTTCTCATAGGAAAAAAAAAAAAAAAAAGGAAAAAAGCAAACAAGCTGTAAACAATGGGGTAAGCTGTATTCTGAATAAATGACACTCACTAACATTAGTATATGTGAAATTATGTGTTGTATGGATGTCTGAAATATATAAAATACTTTTTAAGCATACCTGTAGAGAAAGTACCTGATATAACCAACTTGTAGGTGGTAATTACTTAACCTTTTCAAAGTAACTTTTCCTTTTAGAAGGCAAAAGTAGCTTACTTAGTTCCTCTATTTAGTACTTCTATTATCAGATGAAGAGTAACTTTATCAGGATGATTATGAACACTGATGCACCCTGATTTACAGATGAACTCAATCGTTCTGCAGTCAGTCACTATCTGAAAATTAGCATCTGAACATCCAGAAAACCAACACATAACATGCCTGCAGTGAATCTCTAGACTCTCCTCAGGACATGCTGGGTATCGCAAAACTAATGGAAATTCTCACTGTTAATACAATTTAGAACTGCAGTCCTTTCTGACTGCTATTGGCTATTGATGATCTCACTGCACTTTTTGCAGGAGTTGCAATACTGATGCTTGTGTTAGAGTCAGACTTTACATTGTCAATTCCATTTCACTCACCCCATTTTCCAGTGTGAGTTAACCGCCTGTGATATTCTTTGTTTTTTTGTTTTTTTTTTCCCCTTAACCATGTTGGAGATAATCGAAGTGGTGAAAGAGATGCCTCTTTTTGTTCCATAAGTAGAGACTTTTTGGTAATGGGTGAGGCTCTCTCCTCGATACTTGCTTAATGCATACCACAACCATGCAGGTTCCACCTTGGAACTGTACAGTTCTAAAACAGTCAAATCTGGTTTTGTGTTGCCTTTAATCTACTTTTCTCTAGTACCTTCCAAAATGGACAAGATAAATAAATTGAGGAAGATGCAGCAGACTTTGTGTGGAGTACAAGAGTCTCCAATTTAGAATAAAAACTGGGATATCCCTGGGTGGTCTTTCAGCTCCTTAAGGTACATTTCAGTCATGCCTCAAAACAGCTGCAAGGCTAGACACATTGATGCAAAACTGGCAAGCTTTAAGTATGGCTATAAAATGTTAACAAGCTTTCCAAATCCCGTTATCATCCAAATGTCTATAATACAGGCAATGTTAGCTCTGCCTTCCACATACTCAGCACAGCTGTAACCCAGGAGAGACAGTAGGCTTTGATACTGAATTCTTGGTGACTACTCTGACTATTTTCCATAGACTCTGCTCTGCAGAAACCGTCTCCATTGGTCACAGACAGCTTAGAGCGGTTTTGCCCCCTTATTCTCCTTTTAATTTTTGTCAGAGTAGATATTAGCATTTTATCCTAGGCTTACTACATTTCAGTCCTGACTTTTCTAACCAAGTGGAAGATCTCTAACAGCAAAAAAACTGTTCCCTAACCTTGAGACCAAATGGTGGAACATTGCTTGAGTATAGCTGGTTAGACTCCCTTAGTTCCACAAACAGGCTGGCTTCATCCACACCCTTTACTGACGCCCACATCGCACCTCTGATAATGCCCCTAAGCTGTTTGGGACTATGCTATTTGTCTCAAGACAAGTCTGTTCAAGTGAAAGTGCAAATACTTAAATGACACAGATGATCACGGGGCAATGTTTGAGCCTGGCCCCATCTACTTTCCTTTTGAAGATAATCGTCAGTAATTGCACAAGCAGCAAACTCGGTTTACTGGCAAAAAAAAAGAACAACTGAATCCCCCTCACACACAGCCATGATACTTATGAAAAAAAGAGTAGCTACTGCATTCTTGTTTGCTTTCTGAGTATCATTGTTTCAGAATTTAGAAGGAACTGCAGTGCTACTGGTATGTCAAACAAAGTAGAAACACAAAGTAGCAAAGAATCACTCATGCCCACCGTACACAGATATCTAACCATGCAGAAACTGCACATGAAATTATTCCAGTTAACACATTAATGTGAGACAGATAGCAAATACCCGCAATTATTTACTCACTTGATAATCCAAATAGCTATGAAAGTGGTTAAAACCAGTTGATTTAAAAGACAGCTCTTACGGAAGAAGGTTACTTTCTAAAATTAGTTGCTATGTTTGCTTTTAATATAATATTCTCAATTCATTTTAGAAATAAAATGCTCTCAGTATATTGGCAAATATGTATTTTATTTCCACCCCCCACATTTATTTTAGTTGTAAATTTAATGGGAAATCCATATTTAAAATTTGAGAAACCCCAGTTTGGCAGCAGCGTGCTCCCTCCAGAAAGAATGGCATATGGGTCCCTGATGAATAAGGTCTATACTAGTGGGGCTTCTAGCCTAACATTATTTTGGTGGTGCCAAATGTATCTGCCACCCATGACACTCTGTTAGAACAGAATAACCTTTCACTACCAGTACTAATCTTTGCAAATATATGCTGCTTCGAATTGCTCATCAGTTGATAATGAATGAATAGGAATGTCAAGCTGCTTGTTTTGACTAACACTATTGTTAGTCATAATTTGTTATTCCGGGAGAACATTTAGTAATAAAGTCACCTCCTGTTGTCTGCCCAGCCTGTGCTCTGTCCTGCAGCATGGTGAACATTTTTGTTCTGCTCCAATGGCTATAAGCACATAGGTACTGCCATTGAGGTTAGTTATGATAATTTAAACTTATATTACTAGGAGAAGGACAATCAATTTTCAAGATACCCATTCAGACAGCCTTAGTGCAATGAGAGCTTACATGAGACCTTTCAGGGAAAGGACTCCCTTCACTAAAATAGTTTTCATGGAAAAATGCATAAAAATATATTAAGATTCCCAGTGCAAAGAATTAGTGATCTTTATGACTGCATAATTTCTACTTTATGTCACAGTAAAATTGTCTTGTAATTTACTTTCAGATCATGAGATGAAGAAAAGTACTTGTATGTCATTCTTCTGCCATTTGCATACCACGGCCCCCAAGACCTTCATGAAGTCAACTCAGTTTTCCCTATTAGTTAAATATACTTGCAATATGACACATTATGTACCTGGAATTAAAACCCTTGCTGAAAGCTTACTTGAAGTCTCTAGTTGTGTGATTGTGTATGTATGATACAAG
>VYZM01022924.1:0-42730 GCA_013398915.1 Dromas ardeola
CCCCCACAGGAACAACGGCAAGTAAATATACAAACATGATTTGTTTCCACATATACAATTACAGAGTGATTAGAAAATACCAATTCCATAATCACACTTGGTCAAATTTTGATCTAAGAAATTGCCTGAAGCTTGAAAACGAATACCTTCTTATGTATCATACATACATTTTGCTGCTGTTCGCTGGCAGCTTCTCTAGAGACAGTTTGGAAGATTTCATTTGGCAAGTAGCTCGTTCTTATAGATACATAATTCAGAAATATTATAACACATTTCCAAAATTACCAAATCAGCCCCCTTTGTAATGAAAAGACCTGTTCCTATCAAGTTCCAAAGTGATTAAATACCTTATGTATATGTAATATTTGGATATTTCCATAACTGAGAATTTCCACACCATTTGTTAATCACTAGGTTTTAAAATATCACCAGGACAGCACCAACTGAAGGTACAGTCTTTCCAGTCCTGGTCTTACAGAGCTACACTTGCTAGTATGATTTTAAAAAACAAACAAAACCAAACCAAAACAAAAAAAACCCCACACACTTTAAAACAGTAAACTTTTTTTAAATACTTGATCAATTCACCTTTGTTTCTTTCAGCTCTGAAAATATCACTTTATAAACACAACAAATTTCATCCATTTATAGATTATATATAAAATGTTACAAAAATAGGCTTTATATATTGGTAATCCACTACTTATAATCATTATTAATAATAGGAGGAACATCTATCTTCACCGAAGGGAACAAGGTTGCTCTTGTTTGGTTATAGAAACACCTGAAACTGGATCTATTTGTCCTTATAACATATTCCTTATGCATATTTTTCTCTGATTTTAACTTCAGCCATGACAACTGACCTGGAAAAACCCTTATAGGTTTGTTGCTTTTTTTCAAATATGCATATTAGCTAATAAAAAATAAAAATGAAAAAACAGTTAACACAAACAATATATAATTAATGATAGCCAAATGGTTGGAATGGAGTCCTTACTCTTTTGTGACACCGATAGAAGAGAAGAATAGTTAAGACTTTTAATCAACACCTACCAACATAAAGCATCTCCCACTATAAGAATTTCTGGTGATATTAAGGCTATTTAGTATGTTTGTTTCTGAAATGTCTATTACTAAGTGCATTATTGGTCGTTAATAAATTTTACTCGATTTTCTTAAAAACTGTTTATTAGTTTTCTATTATTGTTTGTTAACCTTTGGTTCGATCTCTCCTTTGTAAAAAACTTCATTTTAGCGTTGATAGTAGTCAGTGATACTTGTACATAGATTTCACCATTCTTTTCTTTTCCTTCTCATTTACAATTCAAAGACACACTGCTTTTAAACACATGAATTAAACCCACTTATTATAGGGTTAACTTCTGACTTTCAGAGTTAACTCTATCCCAGTCCAACTTAGAACTACTTACATTCTGAGAGCAGTGCATATTGCTCTGTTTAAAAACCTGCTTTTTTCCCCCCTTCCCCTTTTTGATATCCCTTACCGCCTTCTGCTCATCTCAAAATTACCCCTGTTTATTAGACCTATTCTGCCAGTTATACCAGCTATTGGTATCACTGCCCAATCTATTTTAGTTTAACCAGTCGGTATCTCTCACATCCTATTCAGACGCTGCAGCAGGACATTACACATCGGCAGTCTCCGCTCTCGCAGCGCCTTTGGTTGCACGTTTCACCATCTTTCCCCTTCTTCCATTCCTCCACCTTTTATTTTTACAGTGACCTGAGTAACAATGAGCGTTAAAGGATTTGCTTTGAAAATACCCAATGTTTCATTAACAGGATCATAAGGTCTTGTAACTTTTTGCTCCTCTGAAAAGGGATTCTCGTTTGGGTCCAAGTACCCACTGTGATGCTCATCCCCTTGATAGGAGGGTGCTTTAGAAAGGGCCACGGTCACACCTTGCTTTGTTCGTGGTGTTCTCCTCTACAAACCAGTATGGGGTTTTAAACTCTCAAAAGTCTTCTTGGCCTTTCGATAAATTTAAACTGGTAAAAAGTTAGAGGGGACAGGCATAACAGAGCAACAACATTCAGATCAAGCGATGACAACCACCAATAGAAGTTTCTGAATGGTAGAAGTGCTGCATGAAAAGGACACTCAGTTGGAAAAGCATTTCTTCCGAGATTCAGTGGAGTTTAGCAATAGAGGGAAATCTCACATTACATCATCATAGTTAATACTGACATCCCAGATTATCCACAAATTCTGTAAATCAGGATAAGGACATCTAAAAGAAGTTGGGGGATTGGGGGTGGTCGGCCGTAAGAAGTCACGTGCTAACTTGCTACAAGTGTCCACTGATTTTTTGAAGGGGCTTTTCTGTAAGCAAAACTGAAAAGGGACTAAAAGTGACACAAAACTTAAGTTTGCTGTGCAATGCAGTTACCCAATATATGCAGAATCAAAAAAAGACTGTATTTATCTAATTCAAGTATATTTTAGCCATTCTCTTCTGTTTTCTCCTGCCACACCTTGCCAGCCCCACTCTTTTGCTAGATTTTTCCAAAAAATAGGATACTCTGACACTGCTGTAGTAAAAAGAAAGGACACAACCCAGGATGCTCTGGGTAAGACTACAGAATTCCTTTCATACCCTCTGCTTCACGCTTAATCCACTAAAATAAAATTTTAAAAAGCTTGACAAACAACTTGTATATGTGACTCTTGCAAAATAAGCAAAATATCAAACTCTATTCACACTATTATTAAGCAAAAGAAAAGTAGCTGAAAAGCAGAAACAAACTTTAAAAGATTGACATTAAATACAATTCTGTAACTAACATAAGTTTACTAGTCTGCTAAGCATTTCGGTTTGCAAAAATACGGTTTAAAAAAAAAAACTTTCACAAATTTTTCTTATCCTATTTCTTGGGCTGAAATAACAATACAGTATTTTTAAGAAGTCTGCATCCAGTTTTGAATGCGGACAAGATCCATCATAAATAAAATATGTTGAACAAAGACATCTGGGGCATGACCCTTTTGAATCTTTATAAGCAAAAAAAGAGTAAGTAGGGAAAACTGCTGCTAGTATATACAGTTATTGCATCCCTGCCATAATGTGAATACATTTAAGTTTTATTAGCAAGGGTAAATGGGTATAATTTGACATTTATACTTCTTTGACTTCAGCAATATTAACAGCAACAAAATTTAAAAAGGCTTTAAAACATGCTAAATTTGGAGTTTGAGCACACAAGGAAAACTGAACAAACACTTTAATTTAATTTATTCCATTTTACCAACAGAGTTTAATGGCTCTAATAATATTGCCAGTAATGCACATGCTTATAATAACCAGAACTATAGCTTCTGCTTAATCATTAGTATATGAATATTAACATTACAAAATACTATATTTAAGTATTACTAAGTACAGCCTTATTTATTTATCTAACCTAAATTGCACCCAAAATCACGCAAAAGTGATTCTGAGATTGTACTATATTGCAAACATCAGTACAATACTAAAAAGACAATTCTTTTTAATTTAAAACATTAAGGCTGAAACATAGCGGGGGGGGAGGGGAGGGGGGAAGTCACACAACTTTTACTTATTTGTGTATGATCACTAGATACCACAAGTACTTCTGCATCCTGCCATTCGAGGGGGATAGTATGTTGCGTATACGTAAGTATTATCTGTCTTTAACCAATAGGTGATTGACTGGCGATCTGGAGTTTGAAATATTTTCAGTCCTGAACTTCTCTGTTGTCAATAAATACTAACTAGAAGTCAACAATGCTCCCTAAACAACTTTCAGGATATTGGATTTTTTCCTCAAATTCAAAACCTACCAGACTAGACTTCTCCATTTTAATCATTCAAGTGAGACAGATTCTCAGCAGATGTTAAAATAGCGCAGAAGTACTGAAGACAAGACTCAAATAGCAAGCCTCTGAATGAAATAAAGGTAAATTCTTGGACCAGCACAGCCAATACTGGGTTCATGTTTCAGAGTCTAGGCTGTTCTAGATTTGTACATGCTGTTATGATTCAAAGTCAATGAGCTGAGTCAAAATTATTACAAAATGAACAGTGACCAAAAAACCCAACTCTGATGCCTGTCTACATCACATGATGAAGATAAGCAAAGGATTACCTGCTGCCAGCCACAAACTACCCCATGCCAAAATGCCCACTCTAACACAGACACACTCCTCTGGGATCTAAGTTTCTGTCTCTGCACACAGTATCTGCGCTGCACCATGTGCTGACCAGTGCTTGCTTGGTATTTTGTACCCTGTTTCACAGCCAGAGCAGAGGTCTGGTGCTTACCACAAGCAGTTATGGCACATAACAAAAGTCAGTCATATTAATCTGCAAAGCACTCCTTATATTTTCAATTAGGCAATGGACGCGATTACTAGTTTCCAGATATTGTTGGAAACTGGCATCGATTTGGAATTGCAACCTATTTTTTTAACCCCTAATTAAACAGCTGCCAAATAACCCTGGTTCTGAAAAAAATGCCTGAGCCAGAATACAGAGCTATATACAGACAGACACTTGATTCTCCTTTTTACTTCTTTAATATTTCTTCTCTTCTCTGGAATTCATCTGTCAAAAAAATTAGAATAAATTTCTTCAATGATTTCCACTTTCCACAGGCAGTTCTGACATTTTTGCTAGGCAACACCATACCTTAATGCACAATTTTCTCTAGAACATCATTCACATCAGTATAACAAAAAGAGATTGTTTTTAGAATCCTTTTCCCCTGAATCATATGCCATAATCAAAGAAAGGAAACAAAAAAAGATATGTGGAGGACATAAGAAAGAGTTTCTTTTTTGTATCTATGCAAAAATCACATCTTTCTCCTAAGATTTCCTACTATTAATGACTATTGAATAACTTTTAGCAGTATGGGTTTCAGATTTGGACTTTGAGATTCTACGGAGAATGACAATTGTCTGCCTACATTTTTTTTATTATTTTTGACCTAGTGAATCTGTACCTACCCAATCTGAATTTGTTTACTTAGATGTAAGTCCAGTGACCCAGTGAATCCAGTGGGAGCTGGATTCTATTCAGTTACTTCTGACAACTAATTTTCAGCTGAGTTTCATCTGGATGGGATTTTATTTCAATAAAAGGTCAGCTCCTGGACTTCAACAGACAAAGAGCCCTTTGGGAAGTAAGTTTTCAAAAACCTCCTTAAATTTGAAGCTTCAATAGAAAGTGGTATGGAGCTCTGGATTTATTTCAGAGATAAGTGATTAGATGTTTGTGTTCATAGAAATTACAATGAATATGCACAATGCAGAAGCCATCTGCTGGAAGAGTCTTATAAAAAATTAAACACTGAATATAGTGGAAAAATCCTATGGGAATATCTTGCACAATAGGAAGCTAGTGTTCTAGTGCACACAGCAGCATGCAGAATGAAAAAAAGCATGGCACGAGCTCTTTAATCATAAATTCTGTGAGTTTTCAAAAAAGGTCCTGCATATTGTTAATTTATATTTGCCTGTTTTGTAAACAAACAACCTGCGAAGGCAAGAAACAGCCAAGCCTTTTACTTTATCAGAAGAACTGACGGGATTTTTTTTGTAATCATGGAAGAACCCAAAATAAACGCCCAAAGTACACCTTGATAATTATCTAGGATTCCTCTTAACCAAGGCCTGTGAATCTGTCCCATCTTATTGGTCAAACTTCCAGCACCATCATTCCTCAAATAGTATTTTTAGTAGCTCTTTCTATTAACTCAGTCTATACCCCAAATATTTTATTGGGACCGGAGAAATCTGAAATGAGCCGACAATATACAATTAGGAAGAAAACACATTTAGCAACTGATAAAGTAAACAATATTTGCAAGGAAATATTTTATAATTATTGATTTAACAAAGTGAAATAACTGTTTTGCATTTTCAAGAATGCTCAAACTTCAGAAAATACAGGCACTTTTCTACAAACCAGACAGTAGCCCTCTATCTATTACACACAAAATTAATATTAAGAAACTTTCCATGCAATATTCCATGCTTCTACTCCAGATGGCTACCATCTAATAACTATCTATTTGCATTAATTTGCTGAATTATACTTCTTACTGACACATACTTCCTGCAAGAGAGAAGAACATCTTGTTTTGTCAAAAGTGTCCATAAATAATAAAACTCTGCTTTCTAAGTTTTGTATGCTGCAGGCTAGCTAAAGAATGCTGTTTCTTTTTTTATTCCAGAAGAAAGCATCAGCTTTGAAATACAGTGGCATTAGATAATACTCTTCAGTTTTCCAAAACCTTTCTTCAAAAGCTTTGTGAACCATAGAATACAATTAATTTGCCTGAGAAATACAGCTTCTACAATTATGTATGACATTAAAGAGCTTTTCAAAACACTGGCCAAAGACAACATCATGATGTCTGTGGAACTGGAAGCAGATCAAGCAAACTGTTTAACTTGTGTTCTGGCCAGGCTATCAGGTCAAGCTTTCTCTTGTTAAGAAGTGCTGTAGGATGCTTAATAACCAACCGGGTTCAGAACTCTGACCTCTTAAATTTCCAAGGCTATACTTACTCTGTAGTTGTGATTCATCTAGACATAAGACATAATTTTAACAAAAACAAAACAAAACCAAAACCAAACCCACCCAGAACCCCAAACCAAACTAAAACAAAAAAACAACACACATCACCAGACTGAATGGCCTTAAGACGTTCACCACACACCAAGCCAAAACCCTCGGTAGGTAGCCACAGGCTCAGGCCCATGTTGTCAAGGATACGTTGTTCTAGCACCTATGCCACCTTGCTGCATAGTTGAAGTATACTTACACAAGCTTCACACAAATGGCAAAGGAGACATACCCCAATAAACTCAAGCCTACATGTCCCTAACATTAGGAAAAATGAGAGTATGAACATCACCTGTTGGATCCCCATACCATATGTAACTTTTAAACTTCTGTTTGACCTCTTCACCCAAGAAAATACCACAATATTTCCATCCACTTTTCCTCTAAAAAATTATACAGGATCAGTGAGTCTCAAAGTACTAGATATCCAAGCTAATGGGGCTAGACATTTCTACTTGTCGTTGAAAAATGTTAAGGTTTCCAAGACTGCTGTTTGTTCTAATTTCTATTACTTTCCAATAGGAATCTGTGCCCTATATAATCCAACCCTTACTAGAAAACTTTCCCAGGGTCACTCCCTTGCCAATGAAATTATTTGACATCTGTTGCTGGAGAACCTACCAGTGAATCTACTGTGCTATTCCTTTTATCACGTTACTTCTCCTCTAGAAAACACCCGAGCCTCGCTGTAGTGCAGCACAGAAACACGCACCTAGTAACTTTTCCTTGGGAATCCTTCTGTCCTCAGGCTCCACCACTTTCCCATTATCCTTCTAATCCCATGTTATTTTGCTACTTCTCCTTGAGACACTTCCAAAACAAAAAGGTTTTGCTCAGAAGAGTCAGAAGAAAAACAGTTGAACTCTTCTTATAAGAGCATTATTCTTACTTAGCAGTACTGCAGGATTTGCACCTATACTCTGTTTCAGCCATTTTGGTTCAAAAAAAATAATCTTGGTTCTGTATTTTGAAACACAAAACAAGAAGATAATCACAGAAAACAAGAGCCAAACATAATGAACTCTGATAAAAAAATATCAACCATATTAGAGCTTTGCACTTTGGCATGACAGGTGAGTATTTCTTTTCTTTAAAGACCCCAGTAAATCAGAAAAACGGTGCTGATGGCATGGTATAATTGTCTCTGTTATGCTGCAGTGAGTGTTATTTATGGTTGTTTATAAAATATGCTGTCAGAATGGCAGGCTGCCTAAGACCTTAGCCTTATTTATGGATTCTCCTGTCTTCACACGCACTTTTGTGCGCCAAATTAAAAAAACACAAAGATTTCAACTCTACACTCTTGAAACAAGAGCACTTCCTTCAGAAAACAAGATTTGTTATATTACACATCTGTTATTCTTAAGTTATTCTGTGAATGCCTATTATAAAATTCAGCAAAATATTTACCAAGTTCTCTCTAAGCAAAAGCCCAAATTCTGTACTGAGTGATGAAATGTAATACTACTTGTATCATTAGCATTGTACTTGCTTTAAGGAATCTGGACTTTTGTTTGGGACTTTCACGCATGCCTATGGACATATAACAGCCTGTTCCCGCACAATTTTAAAAATATGGTCTTAAATACCCAATACTTTTAAGACATCTTTGAAAACCTCTACATAAAATGTTCTGAGGTACGATTTTCTTCTTAACTATAGCACATATCTGCTTTGTCAAATATGCCTTTTAATTAAATCAGGAAAAAAAAAAACCTTTATAGACTTTAAAAAGATAAATTTTAGAACTGATATTCTCACTGTGTTTCAAAAAAGCTTTAAGTAAGTAGCTTTCAAGTGCATTAAACACCAACCACACATTAGTTTCTTAGGTTAAGCCACGCTCTTCTTCAAAAATTGTCATTTAGCAACAGAACATGGCTCTAAGAAGAGATGCAAGATAGGTGGAGCTGTTTGGTTTGAAGTGTTAAGTAGCAGAACACAGGCATTCGGACACGATAGGTTTGCAATCGACAGCACAGATTTTTTTGAATGGTCTGACCCCAGAACTGGAGTAATGCCAGCCACTTGAATCAAAACCTAAGAGTGATAAAGTAAGCAGACTGATTTATTCATACATCTTTTCATACATTTTCGACGCTTTGCAGATTCCAGATATTGTCCAAGAAGGTGCAATTTGTCAATGGGAAGATAAATATAGAAATGGAGGAAAACAGTTACTTTATTTATTGTGATCCAAACAAATATTATAGAGAGATCTAAAATTTTATACTTTTTGTCACCAATTACTTAACACGATAATGAAATATAAAATTACAAGACATGTGACAATAAAACTTTTTTCTTTTTCATTGGATAAGTATTTATTCTTAAAAAAACTAAGGCTCAAGTCGCATTCACATTTAGCTCTCAGGTTCCTAAAAATACACACAAAAGCATCTTTCCTTCTCTTAGCAAACCAAACTAAATGACAAGTAGGAAATGCTCAAGTTTGTTTTCAAGCTTCTTGCTAATTTACAAATGAAATGAGAATAAATTAATTAGGATTCCAATAATGATTCTAATGTGCCAGATCCCAGTAGCTATAGACGATACCTTACTGCAGTACATAGGCTGTACCTAAGGCTGTTACTTGCAGCAACCTTTTCATAATTTTCAGACAGCCTGAGCCTTGGGAATAGTTCCAAAAGCTCAAAACCATTCCAGCCTCCTCTTTTATTTGCAGCATTGCAGGTTCAGAGGTAAGACACTTAATTTTCTTATGCCTTTCAATCCAGTTGGAAACATGTATCATCTCCTTTAGTCTTCCTCTATATATGCCCCGCATCTTAATATTAACTAAACTGCTTTAATACATTGTCCTGCCAAAATTAGCGAATAGCATCTGACAGATGTCAGACAGCATCTGACAGATGACAGATTACCTTCCCACATCTCTACATGGTTTTATCCAAATATGGAAGGCTGAAACGCATGGAAGGTTAGAAAGTATGATTTCATTCACGAGAAAAATTCAAGATTTGTTTTAGTTCTGAAACTTGTCATGGAAATGAAAACTGAAATGACTGGGTTTTTATATTAAAAGGATCCACATGATTTCTTTCAAAAACATGCCTAGTATTTGAAGAGGAACATTTTACAGGGACATGTAGTGATAGGATGAGGCGTAATGGCTTCAAACTGGAAAAGGGTAGATTTAAATTAGGTATAAGGAAGAAATTGTTCACTATGAGGGGAGCGAGGCACTGGAACAGGTTGCCCAGGGAAGTTGCAGATGCCCCATCCCTGGAAATGTTCAAGGCCAGGCTGGATGAGGCTTTGAGCAGCCTGGTCTAGTGGGAGGTGTCCCTGCCCAGGGCAGGGGGGCTGTAACTAGATGATTTTAAGGTCCCTTCCAACCCAAACCATTCTATGATTTCAATATGAACTAAAAAAAAAAAAAAAGGTCCAATGCTTTACCTTCAATCTTTAGTTGCAGCTTGAGATTTCTCCGCTTCATCAGAAGAGTTGCATAGCCACAATGTGATTTTACTAAACATCCTGGCCTTTAGCAGTTTACTATTTCCCAAAATATAATGAACTACTTGCTAAGCTCCTCATTTGATTTTAATTGTACTATTTCTAGGCATATTTTCAAAATTCATACCATAAAATCAACTGGTCCCAGAATCCTCAAGAAACATGAGCTAACGAGACAGATGACTAAATAGAGAGCAGACAAACATCTACTTTCCAAAAACTTTGCTGTCTTTAGGTTTACTTGTTTACATTGTAAAGAATTAAGTACTCCCCGGCTGGCGGGCAGAAATCCAAAGTGCAGGCTTTGTTACAGAATATAAAACCTGTAACTTCAATGAGTGAATTCAATTTATAGTTGAAATTGAAAAGAACTCATCTCCTGAAGTTTCCGTCCTGTTGCTATAGAGGTTGCAGATATTTTGAGCAGACTAGTCTCTGCAAAACAAGACGTTTCCTCATCATGGGACTGTACAAATTAATTCCCAGAAAAAAGGAATCTAGATTAAACAAGCTGTCAGCTATATGAAATTGCTTAAGTTTTTACTGAGTACAGCACAGCCATGGCATACGTTATTAAGAAATCTCTGTGTCACAGTCAGTCACATTTATCCCAGGCTTTTTGCCATTGGTACTGCCAGATGGTATCCTACTTGCATCATTTCTTGCTGATCGCAAACACTGGGGGGGAGGGGGGGGAAGGGGGCATACCCCAAACAATGCTACTTGGAAAAGACAAACACATGGGTTGTAATCCTCAGTAGTTCACTACTGCTCCTAGGAACAGTAAGGGATTATAAATTCTACTAACACATCGGATGTCCTTAAGACTATCCCCTTTTACAGCCTACTGGGAGAAACAGACATTTAAAATGATTTAGTTGCATCAAAACACTCAAAAGATCACTCAAAACACATCACTTAAGTTCAAGCTACAGAAATCAGATGCTGACACCAGCAACCATCCAAAAATTCAGGTCCAAAGTGTGCCTGTCTACACAAGAAATGCCTAAAATAGGACACTTTCTTGGTCAAGTGATCATTAGGACACTGAACAGTTTTTAAAGGCTTGCACTCATCTGGGCATATGCTGGAGTACAAAGCTCTCACGGTTTCCAATTTTCAAAAAGGTAGCAAACGTTTCTGACTTCTTTCTGTAAATGTGGAATACACAAAGAAGAATTAAGCATATTTTAATCCTGCCATTTATTTACCAAAGGGACATACTGCATCAGGACCAACTTTGAAAGAATAGACATCGAATGATGATGCTCTCACTTTAGGGTCTAATGTTGTCAGCAGCTTCTGCTCTCGTATCAACTAGGTATCATTCAGAATCCAGAAGTGAATAATGGCCTTGATCTCTTAAAAAAAATATAAAATAAGGTCCCCTAAAACGTTATTTTGTATTTAGCTGTGTTCTTTGCAAAAGGCTTTTCTGAACAGGCCTTCAACTGTCAAAATTAAACATGTTCCAACTTGAAAATTAGAGGCCTTTATAGCGATAGAGATGGAAAAATGACAAAAGACAAAAAGAAGTAAAATGGAGCTTCCCATTCACATGAAAGACACTAAGATCTTGAATTTTGGAGGAAAAAAAATTCCGTAAGGGGAGCAAAAGAAGAGAGATTTGAGAAAGATTCACCTTTGGGATGGCAAAATCAATGTCTTCATTTTAGAAATCAAATTCTCTATTCATTAAACCAGTAGGAAGTAGAACAGAATAGGATTCAAAAGAGAAGTCCGCACAGCATCTCCCATCCATCTTCACAGTGATTAGTGAAGAGGCTAGAGCTGAGTATAGCAGTGTTAGCTGGGCCCCTCCAGAAAGCAGAGACACAAACAACGAAACTGCTGAAATCTTCCTGTTCAGTTTGTGATGCAGTCAAGAACGTGCAATACACTGTGATCAGTCTCAACGTTAAGGAATTGCATAGTCTCACCCAGGAGACGAGAGACATTTTTGTGAAAAAAGAATCGAGTAATTCCAACTCATTGACCAAGATTCAGAAATTGTCCAGAATCTTGCCCAACCTTCCCCCTCCCTTATCTGCTGATTGTACATCATCTAGTAATCATGTGGTTTATGCTGCTGGCTTGCTTTCAGCGCAAGGACAGATGCCGTGAGTTTCCTATTAGCACGATACAGACGGCGGCAGCACTTGTAAATCAACATGATGGATTACTCCAGGAAACGAGCCGATTCCGATTGCAGCATTAGGCAACACAGAAAGGGGGACGACTCTTCTATGCTTGTGGCGGCATATCACTGATGTTTTAATTCTTCCTTTGAAAACTAAGTATTTAGTTTTTTTCCAAACATATTTGGGAAACATGTTAATGAATCAGATCATTTGTGCTAGTACCTTGCACTGTTGTTCCACACAGTGTTCTACCTGCAGCAGGTTACTGCCTTTGCGCTTACCAGTAAAAGAGTTAGTTTAAGTCAGTTTAATCCATATGTAGTGAAATATGCCACAGTTTATTTAATACTACACAAAATTAACATTGAAGTGCAAAATTACTACTTCGTGGGCAAACAAGTAGTAATTATTTATACACGGTTAAATTATAGTTTACAAACGTCATTTTAAATCAGACAACGTCACCGCATCCTTTAGAAAGAGAAATCTTATTTCTCAACTATGTTTTAATCAGTGTTGACTTTCACAGATGCAAGGTCATGCAGTAACCATGAAATGATTTTGTTGTTGCTTTTTTTTTTTTTTAAGAGCAAAGAAACCTACAGAAATTCTTTGTACCATTTTAGCAAATACAACTGTAACACACATTCTGTTCAGAAAGTTGTATCTGATTTTTCAATTTCTTTCTAACCTTCCTAAAGGTTAGGATTTGAAATCAAAAAGGGTATTCACAGGAGCATCTTCAAACTTTCTCTTGCCAGACATTCCCCTCCCTTAAAAAAAAAAAAAAAAAGAAGCAGGGGTGATGGTTCTGGTGATTCAATGCAATAAAATGAGTAAATATGCAAAGCATAGCAAGGAAAGTAAAAATAGAACTACCTGAAAGTTGTTGGTAAAGCTGATTTTAACTTTCTCATTCTTTCCCACAAAACACATGGCCAGTATCTTCAGACTGAAATAAGTATCAGGTTAATACAGAGTATGGGAAAAATCATTGGATTAATCAATACGACACATAATATTTTCACTAGACCTATGAAATAGCTTAACAGCTGGTAACAAAAGGTAAAAGACTCCCAACAAATTCAGTGGATTTTGGATAAGCTTCTCAAATGAAGAAGCCAACCAAAGGAAGAAAGAGCAGAATTTAATCTATTTTCATACCAATGCACTTAGACTCTGAACCAGCACAAGAGAGAACGGTAAGCCACAGGAAAGATGTTCATTTTCTACTTTTTTTATCCTAGAAATTCTGTCACCTGATTCATGCCTATTTTAGACAATTCAGTCAGTGAAGAGAGGTACAAGGATGACAGCAAGAATGTAAGAGCTACAAGGGCAGCATGAGGACCTGTCTTCGCCAAAAGGAAGACTCTGGCATAGGTCTTTATTCTCTTCTGATAACGGCAGGATTGTGCAGAACCCGTTTTTGCAGTCACTGTTCTTTCTTACTTTGCAACTCTTGGCAAGCACCTTTGTTTCTCATTCTGCCCTTTTGGAGTCTAGACATCAAAAAGCTAAGACTCATACTATTAGTATCCTCTGAAATCAATCGTTATACCAACACAACACAAGAATAAGATAGTATAGCACAGATAAGAAGTGCTCCTAGCCATTCCTACTTACGAGGGCAAAAAATACAGTACTTCAGCTTAAAACATGTGTCAGAATTAAATTTGATCAAAACGCTCCTGAGATACACAACAAACAAAAGGCTTTGAAAGGCAACAATGTCTTTCACTAAAAGGACCGTACAAGTGTTATATTATCTGCAAAGTAACATTCTAATTGTTCCTTCAATACCACGCCAATAGCGTGGTATTCCACAAGGTGGAAAATAGTAAAAGGATCACACACAACCATAGGCAAAGTACAGCCCCCGCAACGTTATGGAGGAATCAAACTGTCACAAAGTAGATGCAAATTTCCCAATGCATGCATCCTGCATTTCTCTGTTGCTTGTTTCTTTTCTTTGTAAATGAAAGGATGCAGATTGAACAAAAAGGCGCTGATATCAATCTGCACTGTCCATTACTACTGATGCACAAAAAGCCTACTGAGTTGCAAAACAGATTTCTCTGTTTCCTCTGAGGAAGCGCTATATTGTACTGAAATCCTGACCTATTTTGTGAGTAATGTTCTAGTTCTAGCAAAAATCGTGGATCCAATCACCTTCACTGTATCTTTAAATGTTTTCATATCGCTATTTCCTGCAATGCAGATTTCTGTAAGATCAAAACAAAATAAAGCACCATTTAAATCAGATCCATTTATACATGGATGGAGCCTCACATTGAACGTGGCATGAACTGCTTCTAAACTATCCAAACCGACTGACTAAATCCTAAGTTAACCCCTTGATGAAGTGCAGCACTGTGAGGAATCCATCCTACACTTCAGAACTGTGCTTCACAAATGCCAGCTCAAAGGCCTTTTCTGAGCAGTTTCAACCATCGACTTCAGTAAACAAACCTGGAAAGTGAGCCAGGTGCTTTGTTTTCTGCATCTATTTTCTCCACTTCTTCATTGCCCTCACGTCTTCCGCCATACTTACACATAAAGTAAGTGCATCAACAGCGTACTACTGAACCAGAACTGCATGCCGCCCCAAACGTGCCCAGTCATGAGCACCATTGCAAAGTGCCACAGCGCGGTGGGTCAAGCCCCACTGCGCAGTTAGTCTGCCTATCAATTAGGCAACAAAGGAAAACTTAAGTGGGAACCCCATGTGGCTTACAAAAATATCGCTGACGGTTACCAGCTGCAAGAGGCCTAATTCCAGGAAGTGTGTTTTGGTCGGTTGGTTGATTGGTCGGGACTTTTTTCATCTATTAAAGACTTGCTGATGCACAGATTTCAAAGGATGAAAAGAAAAACCTTTTCACCTTTAAAGAGTGTGAAATTTCTTGCCAGACTAACAGCAGTTACGGAAAATACATATTACTGAAAGTAGCCAATACTTTTCATCATGAAACCACGTTAGAGTAAATCACACCATCAAAAACAAGGAATACTTGAGCTTTCAGGACCATGCATTACAAACACTTCTAGGTGACAGGGGTGCTATTTTCAGTTTCAGTATGGTCTGGTATTTTTTTCCCCTCAAACAGCAGCATTTCCTTAATACTAAACAATTAATAATATTAGCTACTTATGAGTCAATCCAATTCATGCCTTGTATCAATGTCATGTACTCCTCTAATTAGAAAAATCAGCTGTGACATATCTTAACAGAAGCTGTAGCATCCTCTATTTTGTAGCTATTTTCCTCAGTTTACTCAACGTTAACAACATTAACATACTATAATTTCCTGTCTCCTTGAGTGGAGTGTTTATTAAATGGTTTTGTAAATACAATTTTTGAAACAAAAATTTTCAGTCTGATTTTTAAGGTAGGTAAAGTTTCTAAAAATTGATAGTTTTAGAAACATCATAATGAATCCTGCTAATTTGACTCAGCGCTCCAGCGTTTTAGTACTATGTCAGCTCACTGATCCTCAAGGCAGTTGGACCAAGATGTAAATACACTAACAAACTGATGAAGATTGAAGTGCCACATACTCCTGTAAGTTTTTTTCAGGTTTCTGGTATATAAATACAAATTAATTTTACCAAGGGCAGAGGACATGGAAGTTACCATAAACCCAGTTAAAATTTCTACTGCGGAAATCAAGACCTTTTTAAAGTAGGAGAGGTTTTACCACTTCTATTGCCATATTCTTATAACTGCCTACGTAAAAAATTACCTTCTAGCACAAAGAAATGATGGTTTGCTTCTCTTTCATGATAACCAAATGAAAAATTTCACAGGAAAAAAGCTACCCTCCTAGAAGACTCCAAATGAGAGCATGGCAAATTATGACAGTCTAACTGCAACTACTGGTTAGAAAGAAAAAAATAAAATAAAATCTTACCTATACACTAGCAGAAAAATTTCCTCCGTCGACAAATCTAGGAGGTTTGATGTTGCACAAGACACTTTTTAAACTGTCTTGGAGGTGAATTTCAGACAGTTTCCATCCTTATAGACAGCGAGGACAGATGGTTTAAATCTGCATCATTTCATTGAGTTATTGAACAAAATGCAAATTTATTCAAAGGATCCAGATTTGTGTCTTCCTTTTCCTGCAAAATGTAAGCGAGAGGGATGGAAATATGTTTGATAAATAATTTGAGTGAAATTTAATTGCAAACTAGAATATTCCAATAAGTAAACAGCTCTGTGCATTCCTACAGGATCAGTAGGTCATTTTACTTTTCTCGGGCCTCAGATAAGTACCAAAAGAAAACCTGTCCCAAGAGATAAGGCTACACTTAGGGGGGGTGGGGGGGAGGGGGGCGCCGTGCATCAGCATATTTACAGAAAGGTTCCAGAAATGTCCTTAATCTTCAGAAAGACCATGCGTACTGCTAACAAACTTCAGAATCAGCTAAAGATTCATCTACATGAGAGCTCGCACCACACTGAACTTGATCCAGATAAATATGTGGTAACTTCCCATGGCTATTATTTGTTTAATTTCTGAAAGGACCCGTGTTGCTATGAAAGCAGAGTGCTCGACTGCGCATGCCACCACACAGATCGGTCTTCCTCATTATCTCAGCACAGCTTCACTGGATGCTCCTTGCTCCACACTGCCATAGTCGGTCTGGAGAAAGTGAGGATAACGCCATCACCAGTCACCCATTCTGGCTGGACAACAGACAGCTTCAACAAACTAGACTGTCACCCCAGAAACAAAAAGAACCACGCTACACAGCATTTTTTAACAAACGGAGCACAGCATGGGAGAATGAGGGCTCACACCTCTTCTACTTCTCCAGGCGCCCAGCCATTCTGCAGGCTATGGAGAGGTACAGACAAAAGTTCATTGTACTTTATTAACTGAACACTGGAGCAATATTATTGTATTTTGCCAATTTCCTCAAGAATATTATTAGTAGAATGTTCTTTACAAGTTGCTACAAAATAGGACTATAAATGGCACCGTGGTCCTCTAGCACGGCCTTGTGCATAGTACAGGTCCCAGCATGCCCAACTTTTACACTAGAGCATCTTCTGGAAAAAAATTAATGCAATGCTAAATTTAAAATTCAAGTGATGGAAAAAAACAGAGCAACGCCTAGTCATTTCTGTTGATGGCTAATTACTCTTTCTGTAGAAAATGCCTATTTAAAGTAAAGCAAAAAATGTGTGTAACACTAAATCCCAAGCACTGTGTGTTTTTGGATGTGTTTTCTCTGGAAATGCTTATACACTGCTCAAGTTGATTCTTAACACTCTTTCTGATGACATTCAGCATGGAATACGTTTTACCTTTCAGTATGTTTTCCATTGTTTTCCATTGCCCTCATGGCTTTATAAACCTGTCTCAATTTATTGGCATCTTTTTTGAGCTGTTGACTCCAAAACTGAATGCACTATTCTACTTGGATTGTAGAAGTGACAAGTGCAGTAAAAATAACACCTCTAATTTAGATTTTTTTGTTTCAACACCTAAAAATGTATTATCCTTTGGCCAAAACATCACCCTAGCAGTATACCTTCAACTGACTATACATCAGCACCAGTATAATTTCATAATCATTATTCATCATTCCCCCACATACCTCTGTCACTGCACTACCACTTTTAATCGTTTTCTGTTTTCTTCCTGGTCACTGAGAAAAGTGTTCCAAATAATAATCTGAAAAGCCTATCACTAGCCCAAATAATGCTAGAACTACTAACTTACGTATGAATTCACTTTATTCAAGGTCTGCAACATGACTTAGCATTCTTCCCTTTTCTCAACCAAAATCTTAAACAAGTGCTCACAGGAATCTATCACATAAAACACCATTGCCTGTACCAGACAATCTAAATCACATAAAACATTACACCAAGCCAACTTGGCAAGTTCTATCTTTCATCAAGACTTTTCAGGAGTCATTAATTATACTTCCCACTTTCAGTTCTTCATTATTCAAGCTTTTTCTCAATCATTCCATTATTTTGCATGGACGTAAGTAAAACTGAAAACTCTGGAACTGAGTCATAACACTTGGAAAAAGTTTTAATTTTCTTTTGATCTCTGAAAAAGAACTAAAAAAATGTCAACTTTGAAGATCTTCTTAAGGCACTCTTTAGAAAGCAATCTTTGAAAATTAGGTGGGTTTTTTGAGTGCCTTTCCATTTTTCATAACAGTTGTCATGTTGATTCAGTTATTTGCCATACAATGTTTTTATGTATCCTTTTCCTAATGTATTTACATTCCATGTATTGTTAACTGCATCATCAATCATAAGTGTGGTACAGATGTTTAATTTAGTTCATCCTCAGCTGAGTTTTAGTAATTGCAGACATCCATTCGATTTCAATATAACATAGCAGGTTAGTTTCACTATTTCAAGTACATTAATTCAATTCAATACCATTATTGGACTATACCTATTTAACCAACATCTTCCAGCCTTAGATTTTATTTTTATGTTCTTTTCTTTCCCATCATCTAGCTTTCTGCAATTCTGTACTCTCACTTAGTATTTTCACTATTTCTGTACTACTCCTTTGATTAAACCTAGATTTCTAACATTATAGTTGCACTAACTAACTAAAACTAACTTCTAACTTCTTAAAATAGACCTGTCTGTTTTCAAAAGTAAAAGGGGATCAAATGTGGTATTAGGCTTTCCTATATCATTCAATGAATATTTTATACACGTCTCAATTTTTATTCTATTATCTCAATTTAATTTTGTCTTACTGAGCTGCGACTGAGTCTTCATTTTCAGTCTGGATGAGGTCCAAATTAACATTTTTTTATTAGTAATATTCACCATACAATTGAGTCAGGAATTGTATTCTAGAATATTGAGACATTTTGAAATTATTTTTTTAAAATTAATTGAATGCAGGTTCTAGCACGAAAACTCCATGTAAAAATTTCCATGATCTTCACAGTGTAGTATATTTTTTTCTTGCTACATATAAATAAGCCTTTACAGAACTGTCAGTCTGTTCCTGGGTCTGATCATTATAAAGCAGACACCCACTGCTACCATTTTGCGCTTCAGTTCTTGCAAGATTTATCCATTGTTACTGGAAGCTTCCCAAAGCATTGGTAATTCAAACGGCTAAAACTGTATTTGGCATAAAGCATCATTCTCCTCCCCTTCTGCCACTTAAGTCTTCCTCAATATGCTAAATATCGAATCATGTGAGTCGTGCAACTGGGCTTCAGTGTTGCCACGGTGGTGTTATATTTGTTAGTTTTCCTCCTCAGCTGCTGAGCAACTTTTAGAACATCCTGTAAATACAGTCTCCCTTGAAAATGCGGTAATAGCTTTACATTAGCATGAAACCGTGTTTGTTTAATTCACATTTTAACTTTATGGCCCTCACTCTCAGTCTATTCTTGTGTAAAAGAAGAAATATGTCAGTATCATTGGGATGGGCTTGAAAATTGTTCTGCTCTATGAGTCTACTGCAATATTCCTTCAAATGTCTATTTCACTAAAAGTATGCAGCCCTCCCACTGAAACTGAATTTACATCCCTTGTCCTTCTGCCCCTAAAAAGCATTTCCCAGGCCACTGATAAAGTCTCCTCTTCTGAAAAGATGATCACACTGGAGTGGAGCTAAACTATATTTGACATAATTTTTCCCTTAAGAAGCTTTGATTTTATGCAGCTCAGTATCTTTACTCCTGGGAATAATTTCTTTGTTAGACCTTTATGCGTATCTGTTTAAAGATTTGATTCAATCTTAGAACATTTTTTTTCCTTGAATAATTTTGCATATTATATTTTAGGACCTTCTTGTGTCAATAAGCGTACTTTTTTGCTCAGAATTTCATTAGGTGTTAAAAAAAAATAAATTAAATTCAGCACATCTTCCCTCAATGCATTTGCAGTTTCCAACTTACATCTTGAAGCTATTCCTCTCCAAATAGCTTCCAGATGTCTCTTTCTGTACATGTTAGTAACATATAAATATGAAAAAAATCAAATCATTATTGATTTACAACACAGATCATTAGGAATGAATGTGCAGTAAAGCTTTCTAATAGAATTCTGTCAATCATTTCCAGCACTACTTTCTCATTATGTGTTTGCTGAAAACTATATGATGGAATTCTGCTGGTGACATTTGAGTGATAGTGACTTTGATTCCAAAGGAAATGTTTCAGGCTCATTTCATTACCTTGGAAAAGTAAAAGCAAATTTGCCTTATAAAAAGCAATTACTTCTTAGCTGACCAGTGCACAATAGCAATATAAAAAAAGATTTCTCATTCCACTATTCAAATCCTAAACTAGCAAACTAGTGTTTGATTTTGCTTTAAACCAATTTTACTTTGTTTGAATTGCAAAACCATTTAATCTTCATAAAGTAGGTTATTATAATGGAGATCATATTTTATTGGTACAGTACACCAGCCTGGGACAAACAGGGGTGTTTTCTGTGGTTTGGGGTTTTTTTGTGGTTTGTTTTTTTGTTTGGGTTTTTTTGGTGGTTTTTTAATCTAAGGAAAGAATGCTTAAAATTGAAGACTACCCAACATTTTGAAACTTTTTACAAATTCCTACAATAAAAAATATTCAAACTATAATAAACAAACACATACATTCATGCTGTATACATCATACAGCCAACAACTTTTCAGATGTTATATAAAATAGAAGGTCTTATTCAGTTAACTGTTCTCTTTCCACAACAGTTGGTGTAAGAAGATCCACAATAAATAGAAGTTGAATACTTCACTTATGTGGTTTCTACGGTTGTATAGACTCTTCTTTTTTTGTTTCTACAATGAGTTGTATGATTTCTTCTTTTGTTCACAGGCTTGACAGCCGTAATTCACAAGTACTTATATGGCAACGAAGGCATAACACAGCAGATTTAACATAAAGAACTGTAATTACAACCATTTCAGGTAAACATAGTATCAAAAATTCTCTTATCTTCCATGTTTGAACACAGATGGAGAATACTGGATTTTCCTTACTTATTAGTCATATCTACCAATTTAATTATAGAATTTCCTTGGAGCTGTCAACATGAGTTTACTGAGCATCATCGCAGTGTTCCACAGCAACTTCTATTTTAAAGTCACTTTGGAAAATAAATAGATCGATAGGCAATTATAAGCATCAGCAACAGGCGTATCATTCAGCAAGTCTAAGCAATTAATTAGAAATAATGGAAAGAAAATCACAAGAAGTTGCCATATCTTCTGATCATATTTTAAAAAGTGACTACAATAAAATCCCTACTTAACTCTGTAATACAGCATGTCTAGATGTGTACATTATAGGTAAAAAGCACAATTCCAGAGCTTTTTAAGGCCCTCCAATTGAAATAATCTAAAATCAAAATGCATAAATTGAAAACAAAATGAAGTGGAGAAACCATGAAATCAATGGTAATACAAATTAGAAATTAAAAAAAAAGCTTTAGAAAAGAAGTAGCATGAAACATCTTGAGCTAAAAGCAGAGCGCTTACTCTCTGCATTTGAGTGTAAGATGTGTACATCAGTACACATGCTAGCAACTGGCAGAATCATTACCAAGATTTTAAGAGGTAGTTCTAACATAATTTATACCTTTAAAAGGTAATGTAGAATATTCAGCTTTGACTTTGAAAGAAAGAGGCATTTAACATAACCAGGCACTTCACTGTTAAGGACTGTACAATGTCGGAGATGAAGCACGTAATTGTTGCACTTGTAGAAAAGGTTAAAAAGAGACCACACTTAAGTGCAAAGAATGAAAATATTTCACATGGTCCCTTGAACTGAATAAAGCCTCTGTCTCCTGCATGCCTTTTGCACATGATGCACACAAAGGGGCCACGTTAGGGTTGAGTTTATGATCTGATGACAGATATGGTTAAGTATTATCTTGAACTTTACATGATGCAATTCATCTTTGTTACTAGACTGGAGTAATTTCCTGGCCACACAGCAACCTTCCTATTAAGAAAAGTTCAGATAATCCTGTTACTTCCCACATAATCCAATTAATCTTTTCCCTTGCATGCATGTGCAAACCTAAAAAATTCTGGGACCAATAGACTTGCTTACTACAAAGGGGAAAGCAGAGCACCTTTTTCCTGGCAGATAGCAAATAACAAAAGGCAGTTTTTCCAGTTTTGCTCCTCAAAAGACTCAAATTCCGTTTTTCTTTTTTGGCAAGTCTAAAGAAAAAGCATACTTCTGAAAAAAGTTCTATTCCAAAAAACTGAGAAGTGACGGCATCAGTTCCCTTAAGTTATAACTTCTAGTTATTTCTAGACGACATTTTTCTCTAGATACAAGAAATAATATAGATTTTTTTTGTTATATAGAGATAATAAAGATTTTTGACACAAATCCTTCATGCAATTGCAATTGCTATCCTTTATAATCGAATACCCCAAAGTAATAGAGCAAAAATGGTCAAATTCATCTGGATTTGTCTGGATCCCATGCCACAGACATATGGTGGTATACAAGGCCAGAAAGTCCTTCTATCTTCATATAGGATATGGTTACACCCTGAGCAGAGCACAGAAACAGAGCCTAAATCTAGGACTGAGCAGATGAGATGAGAGTATAAGTATGGCGGCTTCTTCAAGCAGCGGAGTTGAGCTGTCTTACTCATCTGGACAAGCCCATTTGTTCCTCTCATGATGTATGCTTCTCAGATCCTTCAGGTCAGCTGGTGTCCTACAAGCGGCTTCCTGTGCTTTGCCTCCCATCTGAGAGCCTGGGCTGGGACAACTAAAGAGTGACCCTGACAGGGACGAAGAGTTTGAAAAAGGACTGGGAAAATCCTCCAGAATGTGTGACCTGACAAAAACATGATGTTTTCTCTTCTACTCTGACACCACAAGCGATTCTTCCCAAAACTCATTCCAATACCAGAAATCTTTCCTTTTTTTCTATAGAAATAAAAAATGAATTTATATTTTGTTTACATTTTCTGTTTCTACTTCTATTTTTCACCTTGCAACCAAGTGACTATGGTGCTGCTATTGCTAGTACCCGGCTTTGCACTAAGCTAACGATGAATCTTCAGGACTCATTGGGCTTTGCTGGGGCTGCCTGGAACTTTGCTTTAGCTTGTTCAGCTGCAACAGCACTGTCTGAAGACCCAATGAATATTACCTTATTTGTTTCAGCTTTTCTTTGCTTTGTACAACTGTATAGTGTACCATCTATTGTTATATACATATTTTAACTAATAGATAATAGCAAGCATTCAGCCTGTGCAGGACGAGCTGCCTATATGACCTTACAATAAAAATCCAGGAGAACAGGCACTGGATGACAGGTGAGGTCTTGAAAGCACAGGCATAGGATGATACGGGACGTCTTATAGCTACAGACAACTTACCAGTGGTCAGCTTCTGGTCAAAAAAGAATGAAGCCTTGGGTAAAACCAGTTCTAGCTAAAACCAAGACTCCAACACATGCAAAATATACCACCTCTCATAAACTCAGGTATAACAAGGAACCACAGACCAATGGAGAAAGAGCAAGCAAACAGACTGTGCAGGTGATCATAGGAAACTAACTCCAAGTGTAACTAAGTTTGAAGAGGAAGAAACCATCAATGTCGTGTCCTTCCAGCAAAGGATTTGGGACACCTAAAATTCATCATAACCCACAGACAGAAAATTACCACAGAAAATCACTTTTAATTGACAAAAGGTATATGCACACTTCTACATGCTATAACCTAAACTTAGCTGAAATAGAAAATCTGAATTTTAGATCATCAGGAAACGAAAGGTGAAAACATACCTCACCAGCGTTTCACAAAGACAACTTTTAAACATCAGATAATAAACTGGCAGTTCCTCATCCAGAATCTGGATTAAAATCATCAGCAACATAGTGCCATGTAAAGAAAGATTAAAAATCTTTCAATTTAAAACAGCATTATATTACAAGTCAACAAATCAGTGTCTTTCCTACGGAGATGCAGACAATCCCTTTCACTGAATGACAGATACTACAAAGCCAAGCAGAGATGAGGCAACACTCTCCTTGAATCAAGATAAACGTCAAATAAAATTGTACATCATCCTCATGAAGAGAAAAAACAAATTATGATCCTCAGATATAAATATTACACGAGGGGAACCAGATATTTCTGAAAGAGTGCTGTGTATAAATCACTGTATAAGACAAAATTAGTCCTGTGAGATTCAAAGTGATTAAAGCCACTCCTCAGCTTTAAAAATATATCAGAGAAATAATTAACATAGCAGGCTGGCTACATAGAAAGTGATAAAGATGCTTCAATTAGTAAAGGAATTTCATTATTTTATTGAAGGAATTAAATCCCCCCACTAAAAATATAATATTTTTCCACCATTTTTCCTGTTCCAAGATTGATATCCCCACATTTTCCAGAATTTTTTTGTGACAAATTTGGACATTTTTCATAATAATGTTTTTATTTTGTAAATTGTGATCCCCTCTTCTTAGGCAAAATGTTAAACTTTAACTAGAACATAAATGGCAGGCATAATTTTTTTTCTGTATCAAAAGGTATTTTAATTTGTGCTACATAGCAGCTTCCTTTCATTATTTCCAAACAACAATAGAAAAATAATTTTAACTAGGCTATCAAAAATCTCCCTATATGCTGTTGCTTTATCAGTGCTCTGCTTATGAACAAATTTTTTCATAAATTGGCTTTTCCTAATGCCATCATTTTTTTGATTTGAAGCCCATAATAATTTCACAGGGAAAAAGTTCAACACAAAAAATACACACCACAAAGATGAACTCAGAAAATAATATAAATGACAATCAAAGTAAGACTTTACTGTAATAGAAAAGAAACAGTGAATTCAGTGATAACAGGACATTTTCCTCCACACAGTAATAAGTTTTAGAAGCTAAAATCAACTACAGAGATTTGTATCAATCTTAATGATATTTGTAGATTTCTTGTCAATGAAGTAGCCTTAAGATCAATTCCTCTTTATCAAAGACATATGATTTTCAGCTATGTAAATCATGACACTTCCAGCAGCATAAACACTGTAACATTAGTTGTCAAAAGACATGTTACCAGTTAAAATCAATCAAGGGGAAGAGGCTACAAATACCTAATGAAATGTAAACCCAAAGATGCCAATGACAAATCCTTTGACATGTTACCAAAAGCACATCTCTCTAATACTGCAGCTGAAATTCTTACCACCAATGGATCAGTAAGACTACACGTGGTCACTGCCTCCTCATGTTCCTTTTTCCTTCTATAATTTCAGCCTGAATTAGAAAACATTGTCCTTAACTCGGAGAAAAAAAATAATTTTCATAATTTTGAAACATGCACATGGTTACAGAGATTCCAGGAATCTCACCATAGTAATGTAGCCATACAATTAAATCAGTGCCACAGCAGATGTAATAACCTGCTGCAGCTTGAGCAGAATCAGATGGATGCTCATTAAAATCTAGAGTTGAAAGTTCAAAGGAAGAACTTGGAGAAGTCAAGCTGTCCTCAGGTCTGAAACGCTTTTTGATGAGACATAGAGGTGATCAAGTCAAATTCAATCAAAGGAAAAAATGAATAATCAAATTAAAAAGGGAAAAGGAAAAAAAAATAATCACCACATCACAAAGGCAAAGATTAAGGTAAAGCACGCCATAAAGACTTTTTTTATTATTATTATTTAATTTAGTGCTTCTAAAAAGGAGTCAGATTGACACCAGCAGGAACCGAACCCTTTTGTTCCCAGAACAAGCTCAGTACAGGCGGCACCAGAAAGCACAAACTCCTGCCACTGCCCAGCCAAACCCAGACCTGGCAGGGGCAACCTCCCCACAGGGATAAAAGACAAATTCATTTTCTGTGTTCATCCTCACCTGGTTCTCTCCTGCAAGACTGTCAGCTAGCGAAATAGCAAGTAGTGGTTGGTATGGCCTAGTTTATAGATATCCATATTGCAGAAGAAAAAGACCAGCAGCTGATTTACACAAGAGATTCAATAATCATGAAACCACTTTACAGGTAAAAGAAGGTATTTTTGTTATATTACCAAACACTAAGAGAACTGTGGGTCCAGCCAGTAACCAAAATCTACAAAATCTTACACACACACACATTTTCTGATGAGTTACGTGCTACCTGCCAATGTCAGTCTGGTTGTGGCCAGATACTTAAAAATATCCAGGTAACCACATAGTTTGATGGCACAGAGGTACCCTCTCTTCTCTAAAATGTGGAAATACCTACCTATAAACTAAACACACTCTGAGCAGCGAGTTGCCACAGAGCAGAGACCTCGGCTTTCTCTGAGGTCCTCCGCAGACCTGCACGCTCGCTTTTGCACGAGTCAGCCCGCGCACCGCCACTGTTCTTCGCTTGGTGATTCTAGAGAGATCTCACCCCGAGCCTGCGCACACGTCCACAGGCACCGGGAGACCACTTCAGCGAGCCAGCCTTTTGTCTGTAATCACCTTCCTTTACTCGGGGACAAAAACACACAAAGCGCTATGTCGAAACCTGTGGCGGCAAGACTCAGAAACATGAGTTTTCATTGTTATCTGTCTGACAAACACAGGATCAACCAGACACAACCGACTTGGTTCCACAATGCCAACAAAATAACGCAACTCACTCCTATGCAACTCTCTCTGCCTCTCAGCGTGTTAAATACTACCTGTGCCGAGTATTACATTGGAGCACCTGCTGTCAACGAAATAAGCCTTCCTTGGCAATCATTTGGCAGCATTGTGCTGCTTCAAATGGTCATCATCTCCAGTGACCTACTGCGAATATGAAATGTATTTTCTCCTTTTTCTCTATTCATATAGAATCTCAATGAAATTTGAAAATAATTTAAACATGCTTCAGGTGCCATGACTCCATTTGCTTCCACGCAGGCATTACAAGCACTGCCAGAAACAGAATCCCAGCAATTAGCAGTCAGACAGAAAAACCCCGATTGGGGTTCGTTAGCAGTCGTACTGCAGCTCACGGAGGCATGAAAATTGGTAAGACCCTGCCACGTTCCCACTGATGGAAGCAGAGTTTAAAAACACAACACGAGGCTCTCCAACCTTCCCGTACGAACATTTCATTCATAGTTTGCAGCTCTTACAGATTTTGCAAAGAGATCTTACAGAGGCTGCAATCAAACCGGCACTTGTCAGAAAAGCCTGTGTCTTTAACAAGTGTTACACAAACCCAGAGGGCCGAGCTCCAGTGTCAGAGAACAGCATTAACCTCTCACCATAAGCACTTTAGTGTTTTGCAACCAATGCACGGTTATCAAACAGTGGTAGATCACTGAGTGACTGACAAATATCACGCACTTATAAACTGTCTCGCTTACCGGACCAGATTATTAAAATCTTTCTATGAGCTATATTGTTCCTCATCTATACCCTACAGAACGGATAATTAAAAGGGACAAACAGGATTTCTTCTTATACTTAGCTCATTTTCACTTTAAAAATGTTTAAAACAAAAGCCGCCTTCTGCAGCCAAATCTTCCTTCCCTGGTTCCTGCACTTATTTGTTATTAAAATTGAAAATAAATAGTGATTCAAAAAGCACGTTTTTACTCTATAAATAGTCAGTTCCAAATACAGACTCATATATATATATATAAATATTTGAAAACAGTCAAGCAGAAAAAAGCCTTTCATAATATAAAAAGGGTTATGACATTTCTTTTTTTTTTCTTTTTACAAAGGAAATACTAACTGACCCTTGCATGAACTCACAATATTCGTGTTAGTATTTGTAAAAAATATACATGGCAACTTAGAATCTGAACACGCTTAAATCCATTTACTATTTGTTTTCTTTCTATAGTGTATAGGTAATTGGCTTGGTTTGTGTTAGATACCCACATTCATTCAAACCTTTTGTATATCATAGTGCATAACTAACTTGCACACATTTATCTACCCCCATGCTGTGTACTCAAGTGTCCCTCTCCGGCTTGCTTGAAAGCTCTAGGTACAGCTCTTCACAGCGACCTGCCTCTGCGGAAGGGAAAAACCCAAGGCCTGAGCCATGTAATGTCTTCTCATGTAATAAAGCCCAAAGAGACTCAGATGGCCAAGGAACACTCTCTTACCTTCAGGTCTTCTTTGGACACTACAAAGACTCCTTACTGCATATTCCAGTGTAAAAATCTGTCTTTCTCCCTCCCCTTGCCATGCTGAAATATTTGTATTTTCTCCCAGCAGTCCAGTGCTAGACATGATGGACTGCCCTCGATGGAGGTGTATAGGCATAGAGAGAAGGGACAAGACAAATACTAGACAGCTTGTATGCCAGCTTCATTTTTATTACTTCCCCTTATGTTGCTGTTAATGAAAAGCAAATATGCACCACCATAAACATGAAGAGATCTGGGAGACACATCGTGGGCTTAAGCTTACAAAGTGGATAAAATAGTTTTCAGAGTCTAGAAAAGAAGCAGAAGACAAGGAACTACTACAGAGAAGGAGCTCGTTGAAGTCAAGCTTGTTCAAGGCAGCTAGAGTGTCAATGAAAGAAATACCTCTAAAAATTATTTGCTGCATAAAGAGGCTATGCTTGGGCATCATTAACTCTGATTATCCTCTACTGAGGAAGCACGTGTGAAACTCTTGGCTGTACGAGCTCTTCCAAACAGTTGAGACCATGAGCAATTCAGACTGTCAGCAGTAGCGTGATTCATGTTACAACATTTCCAAACATATAAATTGAATTTATTGTAATAATTTTTAGTGGCAGGCTGAAATAAGCAAGGATAGACAAAATGCCTCTTTTCCTCTCCTTCAGTTCTTAATCATGGCTGGAAAATCCACATGCTTATTCATAAAATTGGACATTGTTTTGCCTGATGCTGACAGTGTTACCAAGCTTTTCTTACTGCTGAGAAGACCAGAGCTCAGAGCATACATGGCGGACAAGACTGCGATGGAGGGCACAGGCTTGTTTCTGCAATGGGGTCTGAGCTATATGAGTGGTTGCCATCACCTGAGACACGGTTACTATTCACAAAATGAAGAAGTTCTTAGTTTTAACCACCACCAAAGGTGCTTTAGGCAACCCTATTTGGGTATTTTGATCTGGCATGGACTAGGAGCGTTGCTGTGGTCCAATGAAGGATTATGGGCTTTCAGCTGAAGGGAAAACTGAACAGCAGTAACTCAGATAACTTTCTGCTCAACTGCAAAAGCAGATTTGACAGCACTGATTCTGCAATCATTGATTCATATATTAGGTTTTCCCCAGGACTCCACCATGTTTGGTAAATAAGATGGATGACACTCAATGAATAAAAAAGTATTTTATTTTATTCTATCTCCATTATTCGATGTGATGCCACAGGTCCTTAATGTCACTTCAAAAACCTGCTTTGAATACCTCATTATTAATTTCTTCATCAGTTTTTTCTGTGACGCTTTCCCCTGTATCATTTGAATGACTAACAGGCACCAATTGATTTACCACCAGGATGTAAAGTAGTATTCCCTTATCTCAGTGGAGAACTGAGGCACAGAGAGTATGTCTACCCTGTTATCACCGGGTGACAGCAATGTGACATAAAGGCATCCACAGAATTCAAACAAGCCAGTAGCAGCTTGTCTACGGCATGTGTGAATTCACTTTGGACTACTTATCCTGCTACCCAAAACCGGCTACGCGCAGCATTTTAGTTCTCCCTGTAATTCATGTACATGCAAATGTAACGGGTTTACACTCATTTGAGGAGTTTGCTTTAAAGTAGTTACTTTTCCTGAGTACCTGGCATTCTATGGCACTTCGAACGATGCAACTGATACCACATAACTCAGTACACGGCAATTCTGCAAAGCAGGCCTCTGGATTCAATAAGGAGAAGTTTAATGTCCTGCCCCTCTCTTGAAGAAACCCTGTGAGCAGGGGCTCAAAGAGCAGGTACTGAGAGATAACCATGAACTAACAGCAAGTCACCTAATTCACACAAAATCGGTTATCTAATTATATGTATTACGTTAAGCAGATCTCTGTTAGCAGGTTAAATTATTCATGTACCTCCATGTGAGAGGGCAGAGGTTTTCCAAGGTGACCTTTAAGTGCAGTGGCTGGCCTTTACACTACACACATTCTGCAACAGATAGACATAACATCCTACATTGCACATCGTCCATCAACATAAACCACTGATATCCTCATCATATATCCTCATAATGATCAAAGCAACATACATTTGAGGGGTTGGAAATTATGTGATCCTCTAAGTTAAAGACCGTACCATAATATCAATGCACAAATAAAGCATTTGCCAAACTCTTCATATTAATTTGACTGTGGTGTTATTTGGTATGTACATGGGGACTATTTGGGTATATACAGGCGCAACTTAACGTAAGAGCTAACCAAGCCACAAGTCTGCGTAGTTAGGACCTCTTTCAAAGGAAACAATCATCAGCCTCCTACTAGAATTCTTACAGATCATAATTTCTACGTATATGGTTTAGCGTCTGTATAAGGTATATAGTAGCTATTTGGAAGTTGTTAGTGCTGTGAAATGCACGGCGTTGCGAAATACAGGACAGAGCACAGAAAGGGTAAAAGAACTTCAATTTGTGTTTCTTTACACAACTCAGTAGCTCCTGAATGCCTTTCAGTACGCATGGCATCCACTGTAACAATAAAACACACTAAGAGAGGATCCATATGAAACCATGTCCCAGGCAAGTTTTGACTGAAAGATGTTCTATCAAATCATGTAATACAGTCAATATTACCTTTTTTAAAACATGTATTTTTCCTCTAATAGTTTTTCATTTATAAACTAAGTGCATAATATGAAAAACATATATTCAGGTCACTCAAGTTGATAAGGCAGCGTTTACTTTATTACGATAAAACGAAGATGATGACTCACTGTTTCAGGCTCGGTAAGTACGCTTTAAAATTGATTCTATTGATTACAGTGAAAACAAATTTCCTTCAACCATCTGCATTTCCTTGTATTGAATAAGAAAACACATTTGGCATATATTTGGAATGCATAACTGCATTTATTACAGTCTCATATTTTATTATGCTCTTGATTTGTAGAAGTCTCAAAATCATGGAAAATGCTCTGATGTATTCTTCTGTTTTGAAAAGATGCAGATTACATATATATGCAGGCTACTGCTGCAGTTGAATTTCTTTTACTAACGACAATGCAGTGATAAAGGTCAAATTATCTTCCATTCTTGTACGCTTTGTTATTTCGAAAATCATTTTTATCCCAGGGTTTTCTGAGTAATGGTTTAAAAAGACTCTTTAAATATTAAACATACCAAAATATTGATGGATTAAATGAGACCTGGTTTCCTAATCATAATGCACAGCATTTAGTGCACAATGTTTTCTTTGAGTGTGCTTAGTACCAGCTTTCAAGAGGACGCCTTGCATTTTAAAATAGACTCAGTTTCATTATCGTAGATGTTTTCTCCTTTTGAAAACATTTAGTCATACAGATATATTTTTTTTAATTTCCTGGATACTAAACCCCTGGTGGGATAATCTCATACCAATCCATATGGGGAAGGCAGTTTTGCAGATCAACAAATCCTACCATTATTTGATTTGATCTAAGAACAACTTAATTTAAACAACACAAAGTCGTTAAGAATGGTTCTTATGCACATCCTAGTTAATGTAAGTGACAGACAGTTTAAAATAATGAAAATTTTCTTATGATCAGTAGAGGAACCCATTCTCATATTAAGTAAATCCAGGATTTTCTTACGTATATATGGTACATTCTGGTTGGTCACAGATAACAGTTGGTTTTGTACCGAAGGAAGTGACCTGTTTATAACAGCTATGCTGCAAGCAGTGTAGCACACACAGAGTATTAAAAAATGCTAAAAAAGAGGCACGTACCATAATCCAGGTATAGTATCTGAGGGACTGAAAATTCTCCTCAGAGATATCATGTTGAAGTGGGTTTTTCATTTCAATATATACATCCAAAAATGTTATTTTGTGTTATAAAAATAATGAAACTGCAGTGACTCATCTAAGGAAAAAAAAACTGTACGAACATGAAGCTTTTATTGCCTTTGCAATTAAAGCAAGTCTTTAGCATTTAGCCAGCATTAGAGAGACTTAAGACAGAGAAATTAATAGGCTACTGAAATATATTCAAAACTACAAAAAAGTCTGTCTAATTCAGAGATCTTCTTGTCTCCTAAATGTACAAATATCTTACTGAAGTTACTTCATGTTTTGCTTCTTCTGAACAAAACTTGGGTGAAAAAGACATTTCCTACCTACACAAAAGAACAGATTTTAGTACTAAACTTTAGGCAGTCAAAGCACCAAAATTCTCATAATGGACTAGAGGATATTTTCTTGTGGAAAGCGCAATTTTTGGGGTAGAAGGGGAAAAAAACATGAGGATCTCCTAATGAGCTTTTTTGTAAAGCCTTCAAGGTAGAAGAAACTGCACACCATTTCACTTTATTTCAAAACGAGGAAACCTGTACTTGTGAAGGAGGGGAACTCTACGCCCTGAAAAATATTCAAAAAATGCGGTCAGCTGTTCACTCTTCTATTGAAACATAATGAATCACTTCACTCACAAAAGAGAAACAATACCCATTGCAATTCACTTATTATTTTTAAACAGCTTTGTTGACACCTTCGGAAAACTCCCATACAACCAAGTTTTTCTTCGTGAATGTCTACAAAAGGAGAATTTCAGAGTTAGTTCTATTTACAAATGCTCATGACCAAAAATACTTGCATAGCCTACAGCATTTGCATACTCAAGGAGGGGGAGAAACAGGATCCCACGGCATACCCAAGCAACTATACCTAACTAACAGGATACGGACAACTACTAATTATTCCCTGAATAGCTGGGAATAAAATTCCAGAGTTAAAATTTCATACCACTGAACTCACATGTTTAACTTGCAAAGCAAATAAAACCAAGGGCTAAAATAATCAACTAACTTGTTTTCTCAAATTATCCTCTCAGTCCAGGTATTTTTCTTATATCTGCGAATACCATGGTAACACAGGTAAGTTGCTTTGCAAGGTAGAGAAATCGTTTGCTGCTCCTGAGTAGTGAATTTTTGTTCTTGAAACAACAATAATTCTTTCTAATATGCCATAAATTGGTGCGTTCCATGCATAGAAATGGTGAATCCTGCCTTTACTGGCTGATTTTCTACACAACAGGTATATTGGCTAGTGCTCACCACCATTTCTCTGACAATGTCTCCTTAACTGATAAAATCAGTTCACCAGTTATTTTTTATATTTATATCTTATATTTATATTTCAGTTTACTCACTGATCTCCTAGACCAAACTGCATTCTTGATGTGAAACAATATTTTTTGTGTTCAAGTTCTAGCACAAATTATTGTAAATATGGTATATGCTTCAAACATATTGAATTTATTTCAAATTATTGAAGTAAAACTATCATGATTACCTGATCTGGTCCATAATTTTTTTAAACTGGCATACCATACATACTGAGTTTTGGTAGTTCTCCATTAAATCTAGTAGTTTGGATTTTGGATCAAGCTTTGGATGCTTCCACTATATTGAAAGAAACACACAGCAAAGGTGGCCTTACCGACATCTGCCTGACACATCTGACTGCTCATCAGTTGAAGCGATTGTATGGATTCCACAGAAACAGGATTTGGCACCGAGTCTGCCAGGCCATCTCGCATGCAGTATGACTCGCGATGCAGACCATTTCATGGACAGTAACTACGCAGGCTTAAGAAGGCTCCAGAAAAGTAAACGCTATTTTTGACTGGTTTATTCTTTTATTCGCTCCCCAATTATTACTGTTCTCTTTCCATCTTTGGAAAGCCATGTTGCAAATTATCATTTGATTCTTGCTTACACAAAAACCTGAAATGCACTGAAAACTGATTAAACTAAATACCTCCCAGGCTTTCTTTTTGGTGACCACATAAGATCTTTTTTGAGGAAGATAACTGGTAAAGCATGAATAATACCTTAAATTTTTGATCCACTCACTGACAGGTGACAGTAACGCTTTGTTGGTTTTAACTTCAGAGTGAGAGTTTCAAATGTCAGTTGGACTTTAAATTCCATGAAAGCAGGAAAGAACAAAATGAAATATTTTAATATATTTTTCTTAATATTCTTAATATAGTTTTCTTACCTTATCCCAATAAAATGCCATCCTCTGAAATGTTGATTTGCGTAGATTTTCCAATTCACAAATTCAGAATGGGCTAATGTTTCAAATCACACTATACTTTTATGAAAAGATATGAGAAAATAAATTCCTCCAAAAATCAGAACTGTGCTCCTAACTAAAGGGCAGATAACTGCAAGTTGCTTTGGCAAGACCCACTAGTGTTACTGAAAACAAAATAGTGCTAAATTGGAATGGTTCAGAATTATTCTTCCATACTCTACATTATCTTTGCTTCTTTGAAGCAATACTGTTGTTTATAACTTCATCTTTGTTATCTATATTTTAAATATATTAAAATCAGAGCTAAATAATAGCAAGACAATAGTTATTTCTCATTGGAATAACTGAGGATACCATCTCGTCAACAATACACTGCTCACACCACGGGAAGAATTCTTCATTCTATCTAACTATCATGACATTCAAAGCGACTGGATTTTAATTTTGTTATCTAGATGAACAACAAGACTGGTTTCTCGTTAATATGTACATTGGGTCATGAAAATACACTGGGTTTAATATTTTATATATTCCTTAATAGAAATCATAATCCACTGCTGTCTGTGACAGCGCAGCTGGTTACTACGGGGATGCTGACAGTGCTGCAAATAGAGGATTATTACTCCAGGTGAGGAAAAAAACTGCAGGAATAGATAAGCTGTAATAAGGGGTAAAGATCCTGTTATTTGTGAAAAAGCTGTAGAAAAAACAAACGAGAAGAAAACAGGCTGCAGGTGATACATACAGACAGAACTGTTTAATCAGACTGTTTTCTAAAAGGTTCATTCAAACAAAAGAGTCTATCTGTGTTATGTTAAAACAACTGGGGGTTTCAAGGTAGTGACAAAGGGTCAAAACATTCACTGTCAGGAAAACACTCTTACCTTTCAGTTCATCCTGCAGGGTTTCAATGCTGCATGGCAAGAAATCACTTTTCAAGTTCAAAGACAAATTAATTAGATTTAAGGACATGTTTAACATTGAGAACAAAACGTAACCATACCTGTAATTCAGACTAAATTAGGATTTCTACAAAAGATACAGCTCGATAGAGTTTCTGTTAAACTATCCATCTAATTTATTTCTCTATCTGTACTCACCAGTTCATATAACTAAGTGTACGTAATCATAAAGGAAATCTTAAAAGCACTAACTTTTATCATGTTCTATTACAGCCAATTTTCAGAAAACCTCAACAAAACTTCTCTTACTTTCTTTGGGTAGAACGGAGGTATAGATCATCTACATTGACTCCTGACTATACCATCCTATCTGATGATCCACCAATCTAGCGAAGTTGTAAAGGTGGTATTTTAAATTCACTGTCACTTCTGAGCAGATGACTATCACGTAGAAGAACCTGAACTTCCCCAAGGGCAATACAACAGATCATAAAATAAGGCAACTGCATCCATATAACGTACCGTTTTCCCTAGGAACATGGAGTGATTGATCGATTGATTAATTCTAGTTATTAAACCAGAATATCCACCCTCTGCCTTGTCACATCTCATTTACAATCTCGTTGTTGTCATAGGCAAAGTCATTTCATATAAATCTTTGTTTGAGACGCATATTTTTGTTGTAGATGTGAGGACAAATGCTAGAAGATAAAGCACAGCAGCAGAATCCTAAGGTAACCAAACAGAAAGGATTTTAGATGTCATCAGCTATGTTCACAATATCAGTTGCAAATTAAAAGGATAATCGTTGCTATTGAAATCAGTGGCAGCAGAATGAAATCACCGTTTTCTGGGAATGTGATAACATAAAGATCAAACTATACTTCTTCAGGTTCTGTGTGGCAACATATTGCAGACACGTCCTGCATCCTCACTAAAAAGATGTTATCTCCCTATCAACACGGCCAGCCTTAAGTCTTAATGCCTTTCTTCCCTTTACAAGGTGTTCTTAGGCTGAAAAGGTCAGTACCAAAAACTATATTGAGGAGAAGCTGAAGAACAAACTTGCCTCTGCTCTTATTTCACTTTCCCTGTTTCCATTTTCCCAATTTCTTCTTTCTCCTTGGTTTCTAACATCCAGCACAATTCACTGTGCCTTGTCCCACTTTTCATACAAATCCTTATTCAAAGATTTCCAGCACCAATCCCAGAATCAGAAATCTTTCTCAGCAAACAGTGCTACCATCCATAAACAATTATTAGAATTACTCAGTTAAAGCTTTCCCTTCAGGTCTGTAGTCGTTTTCTGTTGTATTTGCATGCTTTTCTGTTCACACATGGTATTAGCACTCAAACTCACTTTTTATTGGATAAAACCAGTGAGAAATATTTCCTTGAATTTTTAAGATAAATCAAGGTTTGATTGCATTTGCGGTTGAACACTTAGCAAATTCAGAAAAAGGCAAGTCCCAAACTCACTGAAGACTAAGGAGAAGTCTCTACTGCTGTCAAATCACCTTTACATCAAGCTCTGTTTAACCTGGCCTTACTCCTATAAAAATACAATGTCTGAAGTGACTCGAATCTGTCCCATCTTTGTGATAGACATTAAGCTCTCACTTGTGAGATTTCATGGAGATGACATCGTTATTCCACAATTTTTTTCCTTTGGAATTCCAAATTCCAATGCCCTGTCCACGTTTTTTAACTATCTTAACAGATAAAAATAAACCAAGGAACTCAGCTTACGCTGAACCCATAAGCTGACAGTGTCTTCCACAAAAATGAGAGGCTAGGAGGTCCCTTTTAGCATTTATCTATTAAAATCACTCTTTTCACACTGTTAAGTGTGTAAAAGTCCATGTGTGAATTCCTATCAGCATTTTATAAGTCTCAATTAGAAAGATGACCCTCCTCTTCTAGCCATTCATGACGTGCGTATCACAAGAAAAGTGAAATTATTTGAAAGACTAGTAAGTAGCAAATACACTCCAGATATTTTAACATTAATCAAAGTCCACATAACCAAACCTAAAATCCAAATTCATCATAACTTCATGTCATGTTTGCTGCCATGGTGAACCCCACTATAACCATTCCTCCTTTCGTCCAGTTATTGTGATCACTCAAGACCAGCATCACCACCAAAACTTAGGTAACTAAAAGGGCAGTTAAAGAATGCCAGCAGGTTCACTAAAGGGAAAAGGAGTTCTACCACCAAAGACTCCCCACAGAAGAAGCTACATTCTTAGCTGCCTGCCACACATTCAGGCATGAAGCTGTAGCATTTGTTCCTTCTCTGACTATAAATGGGACAGTATCACACACGAAAAAATTCTCACAGGACCTGGTCCCAAAATATTTAAGTCTTAAAAAAACAAACAAAAGCCTCACCTAGTTTCTGAGGCTTCCTAGGCAGACAGAGACCACTACCTGCAGCAAACAGAAAACTAGTTTTAGACATGTCGGTGACAAAAGGAAGACTAGGGAAAATGTGGACCCTCTCTGGAAGGAAGCAGGAGACCTGGTCACCTGGGACAAGGACATGGTTGAGGTACTCGACTTTTTTGTCTCAGTTTTCACCAGCAAGGGCTCTATCCACACTGCCCAAGTTGCAGAAGGCAAAGGCAGGGACTGGGAGAATGAGGAACTGCCCACTGTAGGAGAAGATCAGGTTCGCGGCTACATGAGGAACCTCAAGGTGCACAAGCTCAAGGGACCTGATGAGATGCATCCGTGGGTCCTGAGGGAACTGGCAGATGAAGTTGCCAGATATCATATTTGAGAATTCGTGTCACTCCAGTGAAGTTCCCACTGACTAGAAAAGGGGAACATAACACCCATTTTTAAAAATGCAAAAAAGGAAGACCCAGGGAACTACAGGTCAGTCAGTCTCACCACTGTGCCTGGCAAGACCCTCCTGGAAACTATGCTAAGGCACATGGAAAATAAGGAGGTGACTGGTGACAGCCAACATGGCTTCACTAAGGGCAAATTGTGCCTGACAAATTTGGTGGCCTTCTACAATGTCATTACAGTAGATAAGGAAAGAGCAACTGACATCATATACCTGGATTTGTGAAAGGCACTTGACACTGTCCTCAGGGGTCGGTACTGGGACAAGTACTGTTTAACGTCTTTGTGGGTGACACGGATAGTGGGACTGAGTGCACCCTCAGCAAGTCTGCCGACAACACCACGCTGTTGGTGGGAAGGGATGCCATCCAGAGGGATCTGGGCAGGCTTGAGAGGTGGGCCTGTGTGAACCTCATGAAGTTCAACAAGGCCAAGTGTAAGGTCCTGCACACGGGTCGGGGCAATCCCAAGCACAAATACAGGTTGAGTGGAGAATGGCTTGAGAGCAGCCCTGAAGAGGACGACTTGGGGGTGTTGGTGAATGAGAAGTTCAACATGACCCAGCAACATACACTCGCAGTCCAGAAAGCCAACCATATCCTGGGCTGCATCAAAAGAAGCACAGACAGCAGGTGGAGGGAGGTGATTCTCTCCCTCTACTCCACTCTCATGAGACCCCACCTGAAGTACTGTGTCCAGCTCTGGGGACCCCAACATAAGAAAGACATGGACCTGTTGGAGCGAATCTGTAGGAGGGTCACAAAGATGATCAGAGGGCTGGAGCACCTCTCCTATGAGGACAGGCTGAGAGAGTTGGGGCTGTTCAGCCTGGAGAAGAGAAGGCTCCGGGGAGACCTTATAGCGGCCTCCCAGTACCTGAAGGGGGCCTACAGGAAGGATGGGGAGGGACTCTTTATCAGGGAGTGTAATCGTAGGACAAGGGGTAACGGTTTTAAACTGAAAGAAGAGAGATTTAGATTAGATATTAGGAAGAAATTCTTTACTCTCAGGGTGGTGAGATGCTGAAACAGGCTGCCCAGAGAAGCTGTGGATGCCCCATCCCTGGAGGTGTTCAAGGCCAGGCTGGATGGGGCTTTGAGCAGCCTGGTCTAGTGGGAGGTGTCCCTGCCCAGGGCAGGGGGATTGGAACTAGATGATCTTTAAGGTCCCTTCCAACTCAAACCATTCTATGATTCTGCGATCATCGTCTACTTAATAAAAAAACTGACAGTTTCCTTTTCTACCTGATGACAAGAAATAGTCCCATACAGGCCACGCTACAATGTTCTCATCATATGGTGATAAAAACCAACCACCACATACAACCGAAAACACAAGTACCCAAATTGTATCATGTTGCTTCAGGACAGAACCAGCCTACCACAGCTTTACCAGCAAAGTATAATAGCTGGCAAGAAGAAAGAAAATATTTTATCTTTGAGGCTTCCTTTCCCATTCAGTCTCAAAAAATAAAAGCAAAAACAATCAACCAAACAAAAATATTCCAGACTATTTTAGACAGTCTCCAAGCAATACTATGAGCAAAGAGGCTCTAGAGAGATTAGGATGCTTATACTCATTGTGCTTAACATTTTAACGTTTTATAAATAAGCCATGGGGCAACTAAATCATCTTGGGAAATTACAGTGGTTAGAATATATTCCCAAAAGTATAAACATTTGAGTTTGGTGAGTTCTTTCTTTGTATTGCCTCAGGCACCAACAGGTTTATCCTTTCCATGGCTAAAGTTGGGATTTCTCAAGATCATGGAAAGCTCATGGTGCCCTTCAAGGAACAAAAATCAACCTGCTTTTGCAAGGTAACTTGTCTAGTGCAAAAAAGGTCTGCATATTTTGTTTTTGAGATTGTAGGGAGAAAGATTGGTCTTTCATACTGATTAAATTGGGGTGACAAGCCAGGTTAGCAAAGAAGGGGTTGTTAAGCGTACATCTGTATTCACCTACAGGTTTGTTTCACCTTTGCAGACAGAAATCCATTAGGTGGTACAGAGCTCCACTGAGGAACAGAATACTAACCACGAGAAAAGATTAAAACAGAATTATGCAAACAAGATGGCAAATACTTTCTTTGGGACTAGAAGAAAGCTGTATCATCCAGCCACAGTAATAAGAAAAAAAACAGATCGGCAGCAAATAAGCACAAAGTTTATTATTACCCGCAATTCATGGACTGTAAGTGTCACAGCAAGGACAAAATGAGTTAAATGAGCAAAGACAAGAGATGCGGTGGGTGGAGGACTCAGGAGAGGCACGGTTACGTCTTCATCACCAATCTGGGGACTGGTAGTGAATGGGATCTTTTCATTGAAAAGGCCAAATAAAGGTTTTATTTTTATTATATTCCATTTTGGGAGGGAACAAAATGGTTAATGGTTAGGCAGAACAATTTACATGATACCAGACTGGAGTGGAAAGTGGGGTTACACAGCCTCGTCATTGACCGGATGAATAACCTTGAGCAAGTAATATCATCTGTGCATTTATCAATAACCAAAATAGTTTAGTGCAAGTTCTTTGAATCAGAAGCTATCCTCTATGTGTCTGTACAGCTCCTAGTGTGGCAGGCTTGGCAGTCAGTTCATCAGTATCAATTAACATAGAACATGTGGAAGCTGGCTATGAGACCAAGAGTTTCAAAACACTCAAGCAGTGAGAGCTCACGGTTTTAGCAGATTTTTTTTTTTTGTCTATGTAACTAGAAGAGGTTACAGTAAAACAGATGTTGAAAGATCCTTTCAGCCCAAGAAGTTTGGGAGGATTTTTTTATACTATTCCAAAATGTAGAGAATACTGCAGGCTGCTGAAAGGATACACGGTCATTCAGGTCAGCAAGAGTATGTTCCTCAGGAATTTAAGTCACTAGCATAAGTGATATTATTCCTATTAAACAGAAAGCAGGGAAAGAACGTCAGATGCCAATGAGTTACCTTTCTCCAAGATACGCCTTTTCATCCTCAGTATCAAGAAACATTCCCAATACCAAGAACTTCTGGTCCAGTGCCTGGGTTATTTCCCCAGTAGGTCACGGCAAAAAAAAACTTCTGTAGGGTTGACTCTTCACTTCTCAAGCCAAACCAGGGACAGTCACAAGAAGCCAAGAAATCCGCACTGTGGAATACCACAGACTTCTGAAGGTTGGCTGTCAGCTCAAGAAACAGCACAGAATGGTGAGTGACTCTCTGAAATAAACAGAGCTTTGGTTTTAGCTCCAAGAGGCCAAGAATTCACTCGCTGTTTGATTGTCATTTCAAGAAAGGATCCTCCAAAGGGGAGGATCCTATCAGAAAGAGTGGAAATATAAAATAGTTAAAGCAACTAGGCACCTCACTGTATTTATGAACATGTCAAATAAATCTTATGCAAAGCCCATTTACTTGGTTTTACAAACCAAAGAAAATGTGCTATTTCCATGTTTCATTTACCGTTTTTTAGGACATACAGCTTCCTACCTGTAACACATTTAGTATTAAGTACCCAACAAGTGTAGATAATCTATAAGGGATAATAGCTCCCCTACAATTTGTCTCCTCAGAAGGCATTTTAGCTGGAAGAGAACAGGAAATAGAAGTGGAGTCACAGATGGGGAACTGTATCTTTCAGAGTCGTTGGCCCAAGCTGATTTGGAGTCAATTACTTTGTTGTGTTGAGGGTCTGGCCAGAATTCAGATCCTGAGCAAAGCATGCCTGTCCAACATCCTGTCTCTTACTGATTGCTGGAAAAGGATGCAGTAGTAGAAATAAAATGACCTAATAAAATCCTGAATGGAATAAGGAAAAAGTTAAATCTCTAAGAGAACTGAAAAATCTGTGGAAATTAAGACAATGTCAGGTGAACATTTAACACAGGTAAGTTATCGGTGAAATAAGCTAGAACTTAGTCACAAGTAATGATAGAAATCTGAAACAAACTATACTTCCCGTAAAAATAAAACAAAAAATCCATTTATTGGTTTGTTTCCCCCACTCAACTATTGATGCAAAACCAAAAAGAATCAGAAGAGTTATATGTCCAATACAAAGCTGAAGACATTCTTACTGTGATACTTGTAGGGTCCATAACTCATTACTGGTTAGACTAATATCTTATCAATTGACACAGGTACAACTTTGTCCAAGGGTAGAGCTGAGCAGTCAAGCTCAAACCTGGGCTGCAGCCAGTACTTTTTATTGCCTCCAAGACGCACTCAAACATCCCTGCACACTGGCATACTATGGAAGCAGCACTCATTTCAGGTCATATTTTAGGATTCTGAATGTACTTCAAGGTCACACTGTGTCAATGCTCTGAAGGAATTCCTAGAAAAGTGATCCATGAATACAAAGGGCCACCTAAGCAATCTATGCACCCGTAAAAGCCTCACACCAGGTCTGGTCAAAACATGATCCTGAGATACACACATCAGTGGTGGCAGACCTCAAGCTCAGTAAAAACTCCTTAAACAGAGTAACACTCCGTGCAACCTCCTTCTGAGCTTCAGCCACTGTTAACTGGCGAAGAAAGTTGAGAAGTTGCTTTTACTTTGTTGTGGTGGTTTGTTGT
>VYZM01022924.1:42772-60354 GCA_013398915.1 Dromas ardeola
CCATAGCAGGTGCCTTCTCAAAATTACTTTGAAAGTCAGCTTTTCCACATAACACTGGACAGGTATGCCAATGGCCCTCCAGGAGTATGCAAAGAAAATTAAACACCTAATGTGTCTTACTCCATTTGAATTTTGTGCAGAAATCTAACACGCGCTCAGATGCCTCTGAAACTGCCTTCAGGCTAGCACAGGTCCACGTAGTGTGAAACAGTCACATTTCCCTGACACAAGCTAACAAATATCTAAGAAAAATAATGTATAATAGGAAGAAAAATATTACTCCTACTTGAAGCGTCAGTACAATGCATGTTCTTCAGTGACTTGCCTCTGAAACTAGTCGTCTTTTGCTGTCAGATATTCAGAACACAACACCGCCTTGTAGTAGCTGAAGGCTATACCATTTGCCGCACTTCTTTCATTCAAACTGAATTAATTTCAATTTGATTTCAAAGCTTATAATGTAATATTTTCCTTTTGGAAAGACTTCCTGCTATTTTCTGGTTTTGTGTCTCCTGTCCAAAGTTTGAAATAAGTTTTCTTGAGCATCTCAGGTCTGTAGACAAGGTAAAGGTGAAAGAGTTGCAGTAATTATATGTTTGGGTTGTGGAGGTTTGTACTGCAGAGGTAACATATGGGATGAAACATAAATGTGTCTTGTATTTTTTGCAACCAAAAAAAGACATTACATTTGTGAGATCTTAACTCTTTAAAGATGGGATAAGCACTGTTACAACAACTGCTACTCTTACGGACTGGTATGAATGGCTGGAGAAAGACACTACAAGAATAAAGGTGTTTGTCTGGGTTAGCAGAGAGCGACAGAAGAAAATCACGTTCCCACAGCTGTCTCAAAGCCTCCCTCCCCTCTTACCTCCTCACTACTGCTTGTTAAAGGTAACAGCAATGGTAAATAACTTGCCATAACAGATTTCCCTGCTTGCCTGAATTAGAGACAACATGCTGATCCTTAGAAGACAAACGCAACAGTTATCACCTACTCACAAGTTTCTGCAGAAGGTGGTGGAGAAGGGGGAGCAACACCTAGAAAATGTTGGATGGACCAATACCCTTATTTATCCGGGTGACGTGTAGCTACAGAAAGTTCCAGATACCCTCATCAGAATCATTCTGTTAAGGAGCACATACAAACAAGGGCTTCAGATCTCCTCCCCGCTGCTTTGAAAAGCACTTTTCCTACATTACCGTTTATTTAAATGCATCCGGACATGCTGGTAACAAACACATTGTGTACATGTATCAAATAAATGGCACAACCACACCATCCATAGCTAAACAATACGTCCGGTTTAGGAAGCACTTGGTAAAGTACTGCTTTCTTACAGCATTTGACTTTCACAGACATGCTCCCTGGTTTCTAAAATATTAATAAATGCCACAATTGATATTAAAATGGAAAATTACTTGCTTTCTAAAGCTGTCCTTGTCAACACTAGTGGTTCTTAACATAATAACAAATCTCTTTCATCACTGAGGTAAATGTCTTTCTAATCACATATGCTACTATTTTCCCTATTAAAATATATAGTTCAGGACGATTTTTGTTTGTAAGGGTGCTTGAAAATAACCTCATTTTTTTTGTTTTTGGAGGAATGAGATGCTCTCTGCTAACTGTTCATGAGAGCAGCAATTACTACCTAAAGGGGTTTTTGTTCTCACTGACCCAAAATATCTATCTTCTTATGCAGCACAGATACACTACTGCTGGGAGTCTATTTAAGTCTGATTTTAAAAAGGAACTGGAAAAGGGGAAAACTGGGAAACCATGGCAGATTGCACTTTTATGGTACTTATAAGATGATTTTATCCTCACTGCAATATAGCCATTATATGGATTATGCTTGAAGTGGGGCAGCAAGGTCTGTTTTGGAGCCGCATTATCTAAAGTACCATAAAGCATTTTTCTCCTTTCACAACTGGTGATGAAAACTGTTGAAATCATTTTTTCTCTACACATACACCTAGATAATGTGTCATTTATCTGCATTTACTTAATATTCTGAGGAGATGGTGACTGCAGTTTATTATATGATGATGTTTTAATCTACATTGAATATTTTAATAAACTACAGTCTTGAACAGATCTGTAGGACAGACGTATCAGCATTTAATCACAGAGCAACCCAACAAGTCTTTCTGTCTTTGCATACGCAGAGAGAAATAGGGGCTAAGATGTAAGCAAGTATGTGTCATATATTAACAGCATCACTAAAATACAAAGCTGAGCTATAGTACACAAGCTCTAATTGCATAAGGTATTAAAAAAGACTTAATAAAAGATAAACATGGAAATAAATTAAACAAATTATTCTAAATAGCATATGACTGGTATATTAACACTGCATTGATTTTTTTTCTCTGTTTATATTTTTTTCAAACTACATTTTAATAACAGCTAAGAAAATGGATATTTCTAGCACTTGAACTAAATTAACGTTTTATGGCTATATATTAAAAACGTGAGACGAAATGTAAAATCCTTACATATTACAACACTCAGTCCATAGCATGGCCTACGGATCCCGGCCAATTTATTTTCTATGTTGAGATAAGAATAAGGTTGAGACATAGGAATAAGGAATAGATACTTGCAGCACCTCAACCAAATCTCCAAAACCGTAAGAAAGCCATTTCAGCACACAGGTTCTAAGCATACCCTTTTGTATTCCAGCTTTGACATGCCTGAACTCATCTGAAAACACTCTACACATGAAAGCACTTTACAGTAAGTCTAAGATGGAGAGAGGGAGGGATGAACAATTAAGTGAAACTGTTCAGCACGTGGAGTGCTTTCTGGGACAGTTGCATTCTGGCTTCTTCTTGAATTGACCTCTACAGTTTTCTGCTGGGTTACTAGAGCCACACAACTCATCCACAATCGTGCTTTAGAGAAGGAGAAAGGAGGAGAGTGAAAATGGCATTTCTGTATAAGGAGAGAATGAATAGAAGCAGCATAGCCAGAAAGAAATTTCCATCTAAAAAGAGTACTTTGCCCCCTCCTACACTTTAAGAAACTACTTAATGTAAGATTATGATGTAACTTATTTTTCATGAGAAAAAAAGTAGCTATAAGCAGAATTCATCAACTTTGGGAGTTGATGTTCAGTTTTCTGGAATGCTCACTTGAAAGCGTGCTTAAGCTGACCTAAGTCAAACATCATTATCAGATGGCCTGTGAGTCCCGATGTGCAGCTTGATAGGACACAGCATACGGGTAGGTATGTTTAAAACAAAACAAAACCAACAACACACCCACACACTAACATTACAATAACATGCCCATAACTAGCCTGAAGAGGAAAGCTAAAACTAGAATGGACTAAGAAACCAGTACCTTTTCAGACAACAACAAGCTGCTCTACTGTCTCCGTTATGCTGCTTTTAGAGATAAATAAAATACTTTCAGTATAGCCAAATCGATACCTTGCAGGAACACTGAAATATATGTAAATAATTGATGGTAAGGTGAAGAGGCAAGGAGATAATAATTAAAACTGAGTCAGTTAGAAGGAGTCAGGCAGAGGTAATCATGCAGGAAGATGTTGTTACGTTCACTTTGTATTGCGTACAGTCCATATTGTTGTAACATTTTCACCTGATGAACCAAGGCATTCTCTCACTCTAATAGTTTGGTTATATTGTTTATTCTCTTCTGGTTGAAAAAGAGAATATCCACCCTCTTCAAATTATTTCAGGTCAATTAAGTCCCTGAAAACCAGAAAAAAAGATAAGAATGAGAAGCATTACTAGAGGTGCAGGAAGTGCTGACTTTAGTGATGGCTGATACCGGTAGGACTGCAGGAGCCGGACAATACAAGCCTGCCTCAAGAACCCTGTTCTTGCATAGACACATCCTAAAGCAAAATTATCACAACAAACTCTCACATTATCTATGCTGCTTTCCCTGATGATAGACCGGCCAATATTTTATTTTGAAACAGGGACAACTGCATTCAACGTTAACCCTTCTGTATCACAGAGAAGCATGGAGAGGGTGCAAGAGAGTCAAGGGAATCTGTTCTCAATTCGTATTCTAAACTAAGTTTTGTAGCCTAAGAATAAACCAAGGGAAAAGGACAATAACTTGCCAGATAAATTTACTGCTTATTAGCTGAAGTTTTTACAGAGTTTTATACTTTATTCCCTCAAGAATACAGGCTCACATACACAGCCCAAAATATCTGCAGTTTCGGCCTTACAAAAGATGGAGAAGTCACCTAATCATATCCCGAAAGAAGACATGTAGTGCTATACTGAAAAAGAACAGTATATCATAAAAATAAATTCTGTGACTACTAACTGTTCAGTGCCATCTCCCATCATTAAATCCAAAACTAGGTTGACACAATGGCCCATGCCAAGCACAAAAGCAGAGCTGCCGCAGTCAACATGAGAAACCTGGCAAAAGGGAAAGGCTGAAATCATGTGGGTCCTCATCCACACTTCCCTGATGGCTGAGGAGAGGTTTCATTTGCAGTATGCTGTCTGAAGTCCCTCCCTGAAAGCAGCCTTTCTCCAAAAAACTAAGCAAAACTTATATTTTTCTTTTTTAAAAAAACAGCCAGATAAGGAGAATATGGGTTTATTGAGCACACTCCTGGTCAATAACTCTGTAGTAAAAATGATCATACAGATGGGTATAGAAAATTAAAATGCACTTTCTTTCTCTGCTGAAGGATTTATTACTGCACCTCTTACCAGGAAAAGAAAATCATGGCTACCCAGTTATAGGCTGTCACTAGCTGGAGGCAATTGTACTGCAATCATCCCACTGCACAGCAGAGAAATTTAGAACACGTGGACTACAGGAAAGGAAAGTGGTCAGAGCATTTATCTGCACGTATGAACATTTCAGGCTCTACTATAAATTATATTTCATAAAGTAACCACTGGAAGAGGGAAAGTGCCCCAGCTGTTCCTCTTCAGGTGAAGGCAAGAGGGACAACCCCCATGCTCTGAGACTCTCACTCCTGGCTACTGTCACAGTCCCTCCTTGACTGCACTTGGCAGGTAGGGCCCAACACACTCCTCAGCCTTTCCTTCAAAATGCAGGTGGAAGGAGCAGGGTTTGTGAATGGAAGAACAGTTTTCACTCAAGTAATATCAAGAGGTCAGCGGCTTGTTAGGGATTGCAGAGGCTACATACAAAGGAGGTTTCTCTCTTCACTTGTTTCATTTCACAGTTGAATTGAATTTCCCGATTAATTACAATATATTTGAAGGGAATGAACAACAAAGAAATCCTGTCTCAAGATCATTTTTACATAATCATGTTACTTCACTAGCAACGCAACTCTGATTTTTTTCAGTCTGCATTGTACGTGGCAAACACGAACAACCAAAAGTCAAAATAGCCAGGTCCTCTCACGCCATTTTTCCAGAGATACTGAAAAGTCTTTCACATAAATTTGAGCAATATGGAGATAACCTGGTAATGCTTGAGCAGTAATGCACTATATTTGTAGGCAGTTTTGAACAATGAGATCCCAGAGATACCGTTATTATCTTTACTTTCCAATAACTTAGCTCCATTATTCATCTATTGCGAGTGGATCATTTTCATGAATTCATTTGCATCACAAATCTAAACCTTTTCTAGTTAAAGCTTTCATATCACTTTTGTATGGTTCTAATATTTCCTAACACAAAACAAAACAAATTTGCCTAGTGTTTTGAATTACAAAAGCAATATATTCAGTCTACAAATTTCAAATGAGGGTAGTTTTCAATAAACTGAGATAGGCATTTTGAAAATCTCTTATTAAAGGATTTGCACATTTAAAAACACTTCGCAGTCAAATCTAATGACTCTTGTTTGCAAACAATAGTAGTGACGCGATTTCTTGCCATATTAGATCCCGTCTTTGCAAGTGCTTGCAGGCTATTCCTTATACTGTCGCTGTTACCCGTTGATAGGGCCTTCTCCAACAGAGAAAGGCGTTCGATAACTCCAGAATAACCATCTTAAGTGAATTACACAACAGTAGTTAATTCTGTTTTGTAAACAAGGGGAAAACAGCATAATCAAGAATAAGATAGTTATTTAGTAACAAATTAGTAAGCATTTAGCGGCTGATTCCTGTATTTCAGAGTATGTGCCTTGCATAAACTAGCAGATAAAGACAAATAATGAGCTCACGGGACACTGAAGATCTGAGCTGCAAAGTATTAAAGAAGGAGTAAACCCAGGTCTTTGTTCGGCTGTGTTTTCATCAAGGAGGGAAAACAGTATTGGTTCCCCAGCATTAGCAGGAAGAGCAAATCCCTCCATATTCTAACCTGTTGCAGAAGGGAGCTGCATTTGACTGCCCAAAGATCTCTAAGCTGCCTCTGCTCCCCTGATTATCTTTCCCTGAGTCTTGAATTCTGACAGCAGGTTCACAAGAAAAAGCCTTTAAAACCTGATGCCCCAGTTAGCCCTGTAGCCAGTAACAAAAGCACTTTCAAAACCCCAAGATTTAAAAGGAAGTGTCACCATTCTCTTATAGCTATCCCCAAATAAAACCTGTTAACGCTAAACTCATACCTCCACCGGAAGGTTATTTGTGACTGACATTTCCATTACGATGTATTTTTGCTAAGCTACAAGACAGCAAAGTCACTGCTTAGAACATAAACTCAAAAGCCAGGAGAACTCAACAAATCAGGTGCGTTGTCACAAGTCAGGCAACAAGACAGGGCAAAGCCTGGGCTTGCAAGGAAACAAGGAGGGCAGGGAAAGGAGCTCACCCCTCTGAATTCCCAGCTCATTCATCTTCCAGCTCTTGTTTGTGAAAACAGCCCCTCAGAATCGGGAGAAAGGAAGAACCACAGATAGCATCTTCAAAAGCAAGGCTCACCACAGCAAGACTCACAGGCAAGAGGGGAAAAATCAGAGCCGAGTGGGCGAATGCTGCTGGGTTGTGACACATAGATGCAACCAAAAATTGATGGATATAATATGTTAGAACTTTTCAGAAAATTCCAATACATGCAGTTGTTTTCATCAAATTTACCTTGCAGCTATTGCATCTTAAATATTGTGGCACTAACAACCTGAGAGTGAAAATGATTACCAGCCCACTGAAACTAACTTCATCGATTTTCCCTGTCTAAACAAAGTGCAATGCAAAAAAGGTAATCAAACAAACAACCTTAACTGTGAAAACAAAATTGGATTTTTAAAATACTGTCATTTTTATTAATCTGAGGTGATATTACTTAGCTGAAGATTGCCCTTTCATTTACAATAAATGTGTTTTTTCAAGTTAACATTCACTATTTAGCTGAACAAAGAGTTATTTTAAAAAAAAAAATTTCTGCAGTATTTCAGACAAAAGCTATTTTTACCATGAAGTCATAAAACCCCGTGAAAGGAGTTTACAATGGAAGCATTGACACCCCCTTAACTGCAGCAGCACCAGCTAAGGCAAATGTAATAGGGAAAAAATTTCAAAGATAGGAATCAAAGTGTTCTATCAAGGTTGTTCATCCTATTACAATCTCCACTTCTACAAACCTTTTAATGTAGAAAGTCACCTGCTGGACAGAAAGCTGTTGGTATGAATCTGTATATAAAAGCATTTTTCAGTTACGGTCTGTGCCTGAAACGCCAATATGATTTCTTCTGTAGAATTTCTTTTTAATGAATTTTGGCTTAAATGATGGCTCTAAAGTAGGTTGAGCTTGTTAAATTTTTTTTCTTTTTTAACATACAAAATTGTATTCGGTGTAATAATAAAAGTCATATGTTATTCTCAAAAATACAGTCTAAGTAAAACCACTGAAGTGTCACATCTTACCATAGGTTTACACTGCTGAGGCTCAAATCAGAATCCAGTTTTTGAGTCCTTGAATGTTGCTGTTGGTCTGACCTTGGAAATACTGAGAATAAGCTAAATACAGCCAAGAGCACTTATATCTGAGCACACGTGCTTTTTCAAATGCGCAAATGTTTTCAAGAAGAAAGGGGAAAAATATTTTAATGCACTGCCAAACAGATAAAATAATTTTGAGAATTCAAAATTATCTGAATAAATTAAAAATGTAACTATTTTTTCCCTCCAATTCCCTTTGAGTTTGCTGACATGTAGTGTACTCTCACAAGAATTAACAGTCTCAGTAAGATCCCACTGGATTTGGTTTTATGGAGAAGCGGACGTATTAATTAAAAAACAGATGAAAAAACCACAGGTTTCATTTCATTGAACTACAGGATGGCTACTGAAATATTTCTGAGAATGCCTGCACTTTTCTTATTTGTGAAATAGAAGCAAAGTATTCCAGCAGATACCATTAACAAACACCACACAAATAGTTTATGTATTTGGCTAGACTCACTTGTTTCTCAGCGTAAGACAATGCTATCTGGAGAAATATATGCATAAAATAACATTATCTCTTCACTCAGTTGTCCTGACAGATGCATTGCTTGATTTAATTGGTCGTGTCTTCTATCATAATGAGACAAGTTTTCCAAATACATTATTTGTAAGATTTAAGAAATAGCTGAGACTGAAAAGGCCCAAGGAAGAGCAAAATATGTTTGAAAAGAAGTAACCGGACTTTCTAGACATTGCTAGGTACCCAAAAAAGGAAACGGATGGACCAAACATTCATGCTTAACACAAATCGCTTACGGTAAAACTATTCAGGAGTGAAGACTTTCTGAAGCTTCTCTAGCAAAATAGCAAACTTTTGACTGAAAGCTCTTCACCCCCATGATTCGGCTATGAAAAGGGGGGTTCTTATACCCATATAAATCAATGGTTTGTAAATTCAGAAGCCTATAAAAGCACTGTTTCTTCGTTATTGTCAACACATCAAAGACTGAGCCCATGTGAACAGCCTGCAAGGGACTCAAAGAGTGAAAGAATTTTCGTTTGGATTAAAGAATTTTTTTTTTAGAGGAGACAATTTTCAGTCAAGGACATTAATCTCACACTTAATACAAGGATGCTCAAATTAGTATCTGTGATTGTGAGATTAATGTCCTTTACTGAAAATTTTCTCCTCTAAAAAAAAAAATTCTTCTTTGAGCATCCTTGTATTAAACCAATTACTAAAAAGTGCAGTTTCAGTATTTTATGAGAGGAAATGGTTTGATCAACACTTTTTCATTTTCCCATCAGGAAAATTAAAATTATATATAAATGTCAGGCAGAATTCTTCCACATTGAAATACTGCAATTGCAATATTGCAAAATACTCTTTTTGAGTCAACGCAACATTTCGCTTGGGCTATCAATGGAGCTAGAGTGGCCCACAGATGTTGTCCAAAACATGCATCACCAGCTTGTTCTTGCTCTCAGCTGATATCCATTGGCACTTATGTCATTGTACTTTGTGTGATGCCAAAGAGCGCTGTGACTTCTGAGAGCCCAGCGCATGCTTCCCAGATATTTAAGGGTTCTTTTCATGCTCTGGTTCTCATGGTTGCTTTTTAATCTGGTTTAAATCTTTGAGCATAGAGCAACGAGGAGTCCTGTGGGACTTGGCAAGAAGTGTTTCTGGATGTTATCACATCAAGTGGCAGGTGACTGGCAAAAATGCTGGGATGAGTGTACTGTTACAGGCAGAGTGCCCAAAATTTGCAAATACAAAGCAAAGGCCAAATTTTCCAAAACTCTACCTCTGTATACCATTAGCTATTTTAAAAACACCTCAATCTCCAAAGAACGTATATTCCCTGCCTGGTGTTCTCTGAAGCTGTCCCTGACATGGAATATTCTATGCAACATCTGATCCCTTCCAAGGACATGGTAATACATAATGAAGAAGGCTTGAATTAAGATTTGCCTTTAGCAATTAACTAGCCAAGGACCAGCTGCACCATTCTTCGCTTTCCAGGATTTTTGCTATGAGGAAGACATGCCAGCCATGTCAAATTTAGGCCAAAGTAGAAAGGAGAGGCTTTAAGGAATCAGAGTGTATCCTGTAGTTCTGAAAGATGTTTCTTCCTCATTCTGTACCAAAAAAACTTTGTAGAATTTGCTGACAATACTTTTTCTCACATGGGCTATTTCAAAATTTCACTGAATTTATTTTCTCCTCCTTCTGTTTTTGTTTACTTAGTTCTTTCTTAGTCCATTTTCCTCCATTCCCTGAGACTCCTTTTGACAAGAAAAGGAATCCTGTAAACTGAGAGACCTGACATAGATCCACAAACTTGTACCATTTACCATAAAGCAACAGAACACCTTTATGGAGCACAAAAACAAAGAAAAACAAATAAAAACCTTAAAATAATTAATTGGTCCTGAAATTGATAGGAAAATAGAGTGAAACAGGCTACACGCCACCCCAAAATTCACCAACAGCACATGCATGGGAAAATCATTTAAATTGCTTCTTCATAGGAAAGGAAAAAGCATGGGTGCACATACGGGGGTAAATTTCAGCTCATGATCGAGGACTGATCTACAACTTGGTAACAGAACGCTGCAAGGGGTACAAGAGCCCAAAAACAGGAAAAGAGAAGCTCAGTCCTAATCTTTCGTTGGTTTTAATTTCCATCCACATAAAATTGTTACCCAAAGTTCAAGATGACAGCTGATGTGACTATATTATCAGAAGCAAATTTTTCCAAACAAAAGCAAGAGCAAGCACACAGCAGCAAAGCCCAGTCCCTAAATTTGCACCTGCACTTTTGTCCTTACGATCACCCGTGACTGCCGAAAATACTGACAGTGTGCGGCAAAGCTCATATGCATGAACATACTGAGAAAGCACATGGACCATCGATGAGTTCTTTTCAAGCATAGCACATTTTAGCATGGATGTCTTGCAGGTGCACTTCACAAGATTAAAGTGTAAACATATGCAAGCATTTAATATCACACTTCATAGAGAAACTGTTTATAGTGATAAAATTAATCCCTTTCGCAAATGTCTGAAGATCACAAGAACAGCCATATTTTGGTTGGACAAAGGTGCACAGTTGGGAAATACTATAAGAAACTAGGAAACTACAAAATGGTATGTCCTTCCAGCAGGATATTATATCTGAAAGCTGAGGCAGGAATTGTATCTGATGACTGTATGTTCCTTAAAATCCACAAACTTAGGCCTGTTCATTACAGCACAAAGTAATGAAATCCCATTTGAGCCTCTTCACATTTCAGATCTCCATCATACCCTCTGACAGGGAATTCCACAATTTAATTATGCATTTGTAATACAAATATTTCCTTTCCTTGTTTTTAAAACTGCTGCATGATTGTTTTATTCAGTAGGCCTCTATCCTTACGGTATAAGAACTACACCATTTGATAGACCTTTACCACAATCCTAGTTATCTCTTTTCCAAGGAGAAGGTACATATCCTTTTAATTGGTCCTCAACAAGAAACCCTTCCATGCCTTTATTGTTCTTGTTCTTTGTAGTTCTTCTAGTTCCTTTGGGGATTTTTACCAGTCTTGTCTGTAATATTCAAGATAACAGTGCAATCTAGATTTGTACTCGTTTTTTTCTTTTTCTTATTTTTTCCTGGATGTTTTGTAACACTGCATTTTCCTCTTTAACTAGCATTGAGGCAACAGTTTTATTGAACTAATCACAATAATGCTAAAATCTCCCTCCCAAATAGTAATTACTAAGTCAAAATGCATATTTAAACACAAGCATTCCTTTGCATTCACAAAAACTGAATTTCATCTGTCATTCAGCTTCATAAAAATCATGTTTCCCCTCTTTAGAACCAGCTTTATTTTTGAATATTCAAAAATACTTAATCAATCAGCAGCCTGTATCTCGTAACTAATCACCCCTTTCCAAGGTTATTTACGAGCATGCTGAATAGAATCAATATCTGAGCAGCTAGACTGAAAATCCTCCCTTCAAAATGCAGTTTCCCAAATACCGTTGACACCCTTACAGTGAAGGTACAAAGCTTGATCTGGGGTGTTTTGACTTGGATTGCAAATTTTTTGCTTTCTAAAAAATTTATTCCACATGGGATTGTAAAAGTTAAAGCTTGTGAAACATGGGAAATGTTTTTGGAACAATGCACTTGAGCAGAACCGATTTTAATTTGGGCTGTTTACGATATATTACTCATTGTGTGAATTTTCACACAAATCTTTGCAAATATTGAATTTTGGTTTATTAGTAGGTTTTGTTTGTTTTATTTACAGACAAAAAATAATTCTGTACTGAAGAAATGAACCCAGAATGAACAAGTTTCCTAGAAAACCTCATCTAATCTAATGATAGCAACCACAGTGACATACACGGACAAGTCTACAGCTCATATCACAAATTTTAAATATCCAAAGCATACACTGAGCAGATACAATAGACTCTCTGTCCCTATGTTTGAAAAGGAGTTAAAATGTTTTAAAGTTAACCATAAAATATATAACTAATCTTCAAATAAAAGGTATGGGTTATTGAAAACATTATTTATGCCCATAATTAATCTGGCCAACTTCAACTATGGCTCACTCATTTGACTGCTTTAACGGCATGTGTAATCCACTCAGTGGCAGAGAATTTCTTCAAATAAAGAATAATATCTATTATACTAGTTTGAGAGAGAGAAATGAAAAAGAGATGTGGGAAAGAAGATTGCTGCAGTTCCAGAAATAGTTTTCAAAGTGAAATGCTTCTGGTCAGTGTCTGTGCACTGTAACAGACTATAATAACAGACAGTCACCTCACGAAGATTAAACTTGACATTATGCGTTCCTTTTCAGAAACAACTGGGGATAATCATATCCTGTTCCCAAAAATATGAAATTTGCTGATGATGCAGGTAAAAATCAGAAGTGGATGTTTCTAAGCCTGTGCTCACTTAGGAATCCTATTTTGACAGCAAGTCCTACCCAGAATAAATGTACTTTATTGTTAATAGTAATTAATTCTCGTCTTATACTTCTTATTATATTGTCTCCGCAGTAGTTACGTGGGCTTGCTCAATGCCCTAATTTTTCCTCACTCACAGCCATTTAAAATAAGCTGTTTGAAACTTGTGAGCTTGCTGAGCTGAGTTCTTTTTCTTTATAATGTGTGTGCTCGCCTGGCACTTCTATCCAAGCTCCTACAGCTCTGCTTAAGAGTTAAAAACTGTAATAAAATTGAAATATGTTAATATAAAAATGAAGAATGGGATTTGTCTTACCGTATTAAGAAGATTAAGCAACAGCTAGATAGTCCTGGACCATCTAGGGTTTAACTTCTACTTGTCAAAGCTGCTTCCTCATCTCTATAAAGACACTAGATTATAGCCCTTTTCCAAGGTCAGGCTACTCTGTCTCTGCAAGTGAAAAACATGAAAGAGATTTATTAGGCAGCAATATACATCTATGCATTTTATCTTTCTGCAGTCTAAACACCTAGGATATGCTTGAAGCAGAGCTTAAAAGGAATTCAAATGAATTATAAATGATGATGAAGTCTAACTTGATTCAAAACCGATGGGGTTGCATCATTTAACATTGTCAGTAATGTTGAGTGCGCTTTTTAAACAGTACATTTTTTTGTTTGAACGTGTGTCATACAACATCTATTAGCAAGATATCGGTATACGTCAGACTAGCTTTCAATTGGAAAAATCATCATAAGCATATTTGATATCACAATGAGCTTTTACAATTGTAATCAGTTTACAGGAAGTAGCTAAAGTGTGAACAACCATCTCTACAACTCTCAAGGCCCACACAACTGCGGACATACTGTGTGTATGTCTGTATATATGCATGCACACATACATATCTCTCCATGTATCATCTCTCCATAGATAATATCGAACAGGAAAAGTAAAAGTAAGGAATCTTTTTTTCACACAGTACTTCACAGGCAGGTAGTGGACTGACAGCTATATAAAGAATATTTAAATAGATAAATATTACAACAGTATATAGCCCTATTAAACAAAGCACTGGCAATATTGTAAATTAGGGAGATTCCCAGGCATAGATCACTTTAGAGTACATCTGCAGAAATAAAGAACAGGAACATAACAACATTGCCAACGTTGTCATTCACACTGTTTCTCCTACCGTATCCTGAAGGTCAATGCTATGATGTCCGCACTGCTTTGTGCCACACATCACCTTTCATGCGACTGGAGCATCAAGTAAAACTTTCTGCTTGCAAACAGAAACTACATCTTAAATGTTAGTACTGATCAATCCATTCCTGTCTACTTCTTAAAAGAGAACAAATCTTTTTAAGCAAAGAATCACAGAATCACAGAATGGAAGGGGTTGGAAGGGACCTCTGGAGATCATCTAGTCCAACCCCCCTGCCAAAGCAGGGTCACCTAGAGCAGGTTGCACAGGAACGCGTCCAGGCGGGTTTTGAACACCTTTGCAGATAACAAATACAGCCAGAAAAATCTGTTCATCAACCTTCGAGATCTTTTTTGTTACGAAAATAAAGTATTCAAAGTTTTGAGACAAATTTTGTAGGCACACTTCCCACAACGAATAACTTCAGTTCCTCTTGGTGTCTGTTTTCTTCTTTCCTTGCAAGCACTCAAAGCTAGATTTGGAAAAAAAGGGGGAAAAGCACCAAACCCACTCAGCAGATGACAGAAAAAATGTCCCCACAAATGAAATGAATCGAACGTGTAAGATTGTTTTCAGCTGAACCCAGGCAGCCTGTGTTTGTTATGAAAGTGTCACACTTACACAATTAAGAGTTAAGCTGTAATTTAACACAAACTCGGTATTCTAAAAATCAACCTAGACAGCAGATTCTGATACCAAAAGTTGCATTCTCCCTCTCGATTCGCCCCTGCTCGGCTCTGGTGGGCATCAGCACTCCTCCAGCCCTGTGCTCATGGCTGCCTGCACCCCGGCACGGCAGGAGCAGGTTGCAAGCGTTCTTCATTCCTGCCTAACATTCCAAGCGCAAGCTCATAATTCTGAGAGTCCCTGGGCCCCATTTTTTCCAGACCTTGATTTATTTATACTTTGTATTCCGCTGGAGGTTCTCGTAAAAATCTACTGAGGATTTTTATACAGTAAAAACAATAAAGCCAAAAGATACAACTCTCCCTAATCCTCAATCCTGAAAATTCTTTCCTAGTTGAATTTGAAACACTATCCTTAATGAGTTATTCGGGCATGTACCTGTAGGCCGATGCACAGTATTTACCGATCAAGGAACTTAGAGGTCAGGATTTGTACAGATATTCTTCCAGCAGTACTGAGCAGCTGGAACAAAAAATCTACTTGTCCATTAAATTTGGTCCTAATAGAAGTGGACCTATTCAAATAAGCTGCAGAAAATTGGAAGAAGCTTGGGAAGATGAGATTTCTCTGATAAATGTCACAATACAGTGCTGTACATATTGCAGGACAGAGTTTAAAGTGTTTCCATCTATTTGTTATTTGTTGCTCCTTCTGTGTTGGCTGCAGTCTTGCCTATCATCCTTTGCTTGAGATGTGTTTGCCCCAGCTCAGAATATCTCTATAATATGTCATTTTGGATCACGTACTCATACCGTAAAGATCCTTGGAATCAAATTCCCACAAAAAATGTCATCCAAACCCTTGTGTATTGTTTAGGTTGACACAGGCTATTTAAATGGTAATAGCTGCAAATGCTCACATACGGTATTTCTCCCGAATATGCTGTCCCTCCCTCTCTCTGAAACCATCACCAGTCGTTATCTCAAGCTGAAGGTTAAACAAGAATTCTAAAAATTTTTAAATTGGATTAACTGATATAATCAAAGCTTGATGGTTTCATAAACATCAGCACATCTGCAAAACAAGACTTGAAATCTCTAAATAAAGCCATATACACGCCTTTTTCTATTTAGGGATCTCAAATACTATTAGTTTGAACTTCAGGTTTAGTGCTGCAAAAATGAATAAAGCATTGATCAACCTGAAAAAAAAAAGGAAACATTATGGATTCAGCTAGACCTGAAAAGGAATATTGTTGAAATTAATTGCATCTACCAACCCAACCTGAAACATTTTATATAATTTAGCCCTTAAAAACAGATTTTGGAACAAAACAGCAATATTAAGAACAGACAAAGCTTGAAGCTCTTAACTTTTCCTGTTTATACTGGATAAAACAATCTCATGAATTTCTAGGTTTATATAAATTTATTTGCAAACAGCTCTTTAGTGCATTCATATAGGCACTAAAAAAAAAAAAAGGTTGAAAGGAAAGCTATGCAGTAAAGCTTTCACTGAAGTCCCCTCATCTTTACATCTCAATTGAATGAGAACAACTCTAAAGACAACAGAATCATCGACAGATTATGACCCACCAATGACCCACCATGCTGGAAAACTGATTTACCCACAGTGACTCAGAGAAAAAGCTTTATCTACTGAAGAACTGCTACCTGCAGCAGTTATATATTTTAGTGATTCCAACACAGACAGACTGAAAGGCCAGCTGTATTTAGTTTCCATAATTCATGCAACTAGAATGTATTTTTATAGGCCCCACATGCACAGACTATTAAGAGACAAGTACATATACAGAAGTCTAAGAAACACAGAGCCAAAAAGCGAAGAGATTGTCAAAAGCAAACAGTCAGCCACGGGCCTTCCTCAAATTCTAGAAAACCATCAGCCTGTGGTTGTGCAAGACTATTTGCCAACACAGAGTGATTATCTCCTGCTGCGAGTAGCTTGCATAGCATCAAACCTTTTCCTGGTTTGTGGTCATCACCTGGTTTTGCCTGGCAATGGTTTACTGGTTGATGTTGATTCAGCTGGCACACTTGATGATGGAATTTGTTATGAAAGATATTGTGAGTTTTTAAGCACCATTGTATATGTAGCACCTGAAACCACCTCATTAATAAACACTTCAGGTGTTTGCTGTAATCTGTGTCACATAGCAACTCCTGCATTAGAAAAAAGCAAAACCTATTGACAGGTTGACCGCTATAGATCAAAAATCGCATCAACTTTTACAGATTTTCTGCCAAGTCCTCCTGGGCAAACTAGCATAACTCTACTGATTTACAGAATTATCCTAATTTGTATTTGTATCAGTTGAGAGGCTGACCACATCTACTCACATTTTACTTCACAGTCAAATAGGATTAAGTAGTTCATAACAACTACAGCAATCAATATTTCTATTATATAGATACTTTATATAAAATATACACTCCCCAGTATCGTGGGCATTCAATGGCATTTGTGTTCCTATGTCACCAGAGTTACAAATCTCTTTGAAGCAAGCACATGATGAACTAAGATCTGGCATTTGGTATTGCCAGTAGCTAAAGGAAATTTCTAATAGACCGGAGTACACAACTAGAACATTACAAGAAAGAAACTATAGTTCTGTTCATACTGGCACTAAGTTTTTAACACTAGCCGATACACACACAGACACAGAGAAATACCTCCTCCTTCCTCTTTATCCTTCCATCCAAGAACAGGAGTAATTCCAAAATCCTCTGCAAATGACTCCTATAAACTCAACATTTTTGGCTTTCTTTCCAAGTAACCAGTCTGATTCCAGGCCCTCGGATGTAGCTTGTATGTTCATAAAACTTTCTTTCTGCTGGTGCCTGTGTACAGCAAGGAGACAATCTCTTTTTACTCTTAGGCTTTGATGACAAATACGAAAATGCTGCAACTGCAAAATGTCTTTTT
>VYZM01022924.1:60399-124280 GCA_013398915.1 Dromas ardeola
TTTCAGTTCCCCCCCTAATCAAATGCCACACCACTAAAGATCTGCTTTGCATGTAGCCTTGTAATACTCAATCAGCCCCTCAAACACATACCACAACGCCGCCGAGGTTAACTAAAGTTGCTAAGCCTGCAAGAGCATTGCTTTACATCTTAAAATTTGACAAACAGCACACAGGATCTTAACCTGTTTCTTATAGGATATAAAGACAACGCATACAGAGTTGGCTGAAACATTTAACAAGACAAATGAGACCAAAACAGATTTTGCTGCTATGCTGCAAAATGAAAAAACACAGGTATTTTTCACTGACTGCACAACTCTTTCACTACAGGGTGTAACTGTAATCTCCCATAAAATTTTTAACTTTTGCTGTCCCTTAGGGTTTTTTTCTGACAATCAGTTCCCTAAAGTTCTTCCACCTTTCTTGTTCAGTAGATATTGTGCATGAAACTAAGCTTTTTTTCCCTGTGTTTCTTTTTTAGTTATGTGATAATCAACTTCCTTGACGGTCAGTTTTTCGAAGCCTCCTATCCAAGCTTTGTGCGCCCCATGCCTCATCACTAATTGTGACCTGTCAGAACTGGGGAGTTTTGGGTTTTTTCCACACTTATTTTTATTTTTTGCATTTGACAAAGCTAAGGATATCTGACAAAGCATTACAGGCCACATATGTGACACACCGCTATTCTGCTCCAACATCTTCCAGTTGAACCATAACAGAGTAAAGCCTTGTCAGTCATTTAGAGTAATTCAGTTTTCTCTCTCTTACTGAACTTAATCTGCTATCTATGCTGTGAATCGCATCTGGACAGTACCATTTAACTCCTTACTAGTTGCTTGCTGGTGCAGAATAACAATCTGCACAGCATGTACCTCAGGAAATCTGACACTAGAAATGTATTATTTTTGTGCAAAAACATAATTGGTAAGATGCCAGCACTTGGGCTGTGGAATCATTCTAGCTGTCTTGAGCTTGTCAGCTTGTTACAATACTCTGACTGATGACCAGCAAGTTGTTAGCACACAGTGTTAATGATGGGGTGATATTTGAATTTTCCTTACCCACAAATCACGATGGCATAGATTACCCAAATTTTGAACTCTCAACTCACATTAGATTAAAATGCCTACTATAATTCACGCTTGTTTGTGGAGCAAACTCTTTAACTCCCTCAGTCTCCATCACAGAGCACTGAAGTCAGTGGTGGTGCAGCAAACATGAGAGAGCTCTTACCAGCATTGTCAGACCATGACTGGATATGGACAAATGGAAGTATAAAATGCATAAAGTCAAAGGCAATCCTTTCAGGCTTAAAAAGTTACTTCTTACAGGACTTGTATGGATAAACTGACATGTTAATGTAATTCTTGAAATTAAACTACTAGAAGGAAAAAAATAAACATGCAAACATAGGTACACCATTCAAAGTAAAGGCCTGAGTATATGCAGTGAAACACCTATATTGCCAAAAAAACAAGTCATCTGCAGCCTTCCGTTTAAAAAATATATATATATTGCACAGTAACACGTGCTTTGTTTTTGTAGTTCCATACTAACAAGTCAATATTTCTGATCTCATTCATGCCATAGTAGAATATATAAAGGTAACACGATAATGATAAGCTTTAAAACTGGTTACTTAAAATTCCAAATCTATTTTACACTTTTGAGCCAAATAACTTTGGAAGAAAAGTGTGCTTGCTGGGTGAATTTTGATGACTTCTTCCAATTTTAACACAATTGCATTACAATTACCATATTTGCAAAACAAAGAACACAAACCAGAAAAGCATAAAAAGGAATGGATGATGACATTTGCATTTGCACAGTACATTCAATGTAAGTTTGATTTTTTTTCTACTCAGCATCACAAACGTGTTTTGAAACGTCAATGCAGTAAACATTATGCGTTCATTTGAGAAGTTTCATTTGCATTTAATTTGCCTTAAATGGCTGAATAGGATATTAATTTTGGAGGCTTATAATCATTTCTTATGAAATAATGCTATGATCTAGACATGAGAAATCTCCGTATTTTTACAACATTTTTCACTCAACACTATCCTGGTTTTATTATATGTTTGAAAGTGGAAATTCTTAGCATGAAGGAATTTCATATTTTTTTTAAAAAAAACATGATCTATTGTTCTGAATTTCCCTTGAAACTGTTTTTAACGTAGACGATTATAGCAATTTTTTCATTAGCAGAGATTAATACATTTTGCTAATATTACATGCTAGATTTTCTTTTGTGCTGGGTCTTCAAAGTTCTTCAGCTGTCTGAAGCTCATGAAGTGTTGAAAAAGCTTCACCTGAAGCTTAGTGATTAGAAGTATAACCCTAAGAAACTTTAGTACCCTATGACACCCTTCACTATGGTACAGATATAGGGTCCTGAACAGAAGAACTTCTTTCACTGATTTGACCATTGACTCAATAAAGTGTCCTTAACCGGAGGACTTGACCATTTTAACGGCAAAGAAAAATATAACAAAGGATGATAATGGAAGAAATTAATTTTACTGAAATTGAAGTAAGAGGGAAGAGAAAACTGATATGCAGAAATGGAAGGTTATTCCAAGAATGAATGCAGCTATAAAGCTTCTTGTGAAAAAAGACTAAGACCTTATTCCTCTACAGAGGAAAATTCTGCTCAAACTCAAGGGTTCTGTATGAACAGACCATCATCTCTGGCCAAAGCCTCAGGATTCAAGATGACAGAAACAACTGGGCAGACCCTGAGAGCAACCATAGTGACCAGAGAGATCCTAATTTTCATCACTAAACTTATTTTTTTATTTTTTTGTTTGTTTTTAAACGTAGCTTTCCTACCACAATGGAAACGGTACAACACAGGAAATGGGAGCAACAGGGAGAAACTTCAGTTAGATGAAAAATATTTTTACTGCAACCAAGCTGAAAAGCTTTAAATTGTCCAGATATCATGGAGATGAATAATAGGAAAATAAAACAAGTACTTAACTAGATTAGATTTAGCAGAACTAGTGGAAAATTAAAGCTAAAGGGGCTGGCAAAGGCAGAACAAAAGAAAATGAAAAAGAGAGACTATACCGTGTAGCACATGTCAGGAATTTACAGACAAGCAGAGGAGAATATGGTCAAAATGGCAGTGGAAGAAAAAATTACCCTACTACAGTCAGAGAATAAAGTGAGGGCAGAAGTACAGTTGAAAAGATCCTTGCTCACGTCTCACAAGTGTTCTCACCCAACAAGGGGAGGGGAAATCCTCAAATGCAAATCCTGCTGAGCCTCTTATTCCAAACACAGTCATTGCAGTACGTAAATAACACACAAACAACTAACACCTTCCATCCAGTTTAAATGGGGGAGTAAAGCATCTCTCTCTATTTCTGCAAGTCCTTTGAAGACCTTTAATAAAGCATGTATTTAATGGATTGCCATGGAATGTAGTTCTTTTAGAGATTGCATTGGGACGCCCACGCACATATATGGTAATGAATTAATTAGGGACTTTCTTTTGGGAGATTGAAGAATTTCATTATATAAGATAAAGCTGTGAATGTTCCTGAAGAATCAAACAGTTTTGTGGATGCTCTGTCATCGTGCCAACTGCAGCACTGCTAGTTCCTAATGACAGAAAAAGAAACAGAGCTGGTATTGATGCTAGTTACTCCTTAAAATATTCGCCACTGGGAGTCATGTTCAGTTAAGAGATTTGTGGTTTCACAAATCTCAACAATTAAGAGAGAAAAATTAGTTCATGGCATTAGGCTTCAAAGGAGGCTGACTAAGAACTGGCTGAATTCAATGGATCACTTAATTCAGTTTTTAGGGTCAGAAATAGATAAAAGTTCAGAGTACTCAGAAAACGCTCAAATAGAGTAGGCACTACTTTTGATAGCATGTTCATCAGTATGGGTGATCTGGCTAAGGATTCATTAAAAGGAAATTCTGAATTGCTGGCCATCTGTTCGCAATGAGTAAGGAATATATAGAGAAGTAATTTCTGATGGGTCTACAATGCAATTTATAACCATACAGTATCATTTGACTTAAACCTCTTTACACAACAAGAATTGATGCCAACCACTTTGATTTTATTTTTTTTTTTAAACAAGAGAGAATTCATTACTTCTTAAATACCACTTGAAGGATGTGGGAAGGAAATCCTACCTAATTTTAAGAAGTTGCCTTTAAGAGTGGGAATGACTGCGTTCATAAAGTTGTTCTGATCCTACACCTGACTTTAGTGACGCTCCTTTGTAAGTTCAGAGATGTACCCACACTGCCATACGCCCATTCAGTTATAAGACTGCTGGCTTACGTAATTTCCTAATTTCAAGGACTAGAGAATCTTGGCAGTTTTTATTCCTTAGTGTATTTTTTCTTTCCTGATTAAAATTCAATTCCTATGATAAATACAGTTTTATATTATCAGGATGGACTATGATAAAGGATCTTCCTTTTTCTCTTTTCAGTAACTTTTTAGACATCATTTCCTCACCATGAAAACGTTGCAGGGCAGCAATGTAGGAAACTCTTACAAACCAGTTTTTTCCTGTTCTTTGCTATGGGAGGATTGATCACTGCAGTGAATTTGCATGAAAAACAGTGAGAAAGTTCAGTGGTTGCACAAAAGTCTGCAATGATTCTTCTTGTAGGTAATAGCTAAGCCAGACTCTTCCATTCAGTTGCAACACACAAACGAAACTTTTTGTGCTGATACTTCTTGAGCTACGCTCCATATGGGAATTAAGACAATTGCCTTTGCTGACTGCTCTAGACAGAATATTTAGCATCTTCACAGAGGAGTAGCGTAACACACAAAAGCAGTGAGTATTCTGAAAATCCATCTGCATCTCTGTCTTTGTACTCAGTGCTCTAAAAAAAATTGTCCACTCTCAACATTACAGTAAGTTAGGCTTAAACAAGACTGCTTCAAAATCCAAAGTCAGGTCTTAACCAAGTGAAATCATACAGTCATCGCTTTTTCTAACTGTAGCCGTGCCACACATGACAAAGAGCCCGTGCAGTTGCTCACTGCAGAGACAACTGCTCCACAAACAAATTTCCAGGCAATTACTCCCTACCATCTACACAGCCTCCCACCCATCCAGAGGGTGAATATCCCACCCCAATGGTGGACTATGCCAGTGAATTATGTACAACCTTGAACTGCCTGGGATGCATGACCTGTGCGCTTGTAATCAGGTCTTGTAATTAACTTGACTCTTGGAAGATCAGCACAAAATAAACACAGCTATGATCTAGAAAGGCAGCACAATTATCCCACCAACACCCCGACCACACTTGCAGAATTTGCCAAACACAGGCTTCTGAAGAAGAACTGCAAGTGAAACCAAAATCCCTAACTCAGCGTAGCGCACAGCAAATAGGAAACTGCCCTTACAGCATCACTCCACACAGGGATCTCACTCTGCTTTCCAAGACAAACAATACCTGATAAATCTCATTAGCAATACTACAGCAGATGATAAACATGGATATTCTACTTGGCAGAATCTATTTTCTGCCTTAGAAAGGGTCCTTGCTGAGGTACTGATATCCTTGTTCAGAAGAAGTGATCTTAACAATGTGTTTATCCCACATAACAGCAACAATAACCCAGACTGTGCATGCAATGATAAGAGAATTCACAATAACGTTTTAGCTTTCTTTCGCTAACAGCATTATTTAAATAAAATACTTATGAGCAATTAATATACTAAAATAACGGGAATAATCATACCATAAAAAAGCAAGTATTATTGATCAAAGCTGGTTACTAAGAACAGTTGCCTTGTCTAAAGCACGCTGACTCTTACAGCATACAGTATCTATTTTAACCCCTATGTTGTATTTGTACAGGATACACATGAATGCCAACAAGAATGACTGTGAGATTACTAGGTTGAATGGGTTAAAGTCATTAATTCATAAACTCATAATTACCATCCCATTTGCTAGCTCTTTGGCTTGGGGTTTTGTTTGTTTTAAGGTGAGAATTTCCAGTGCTGTATCCTTTATGCTAGGAAGACTTGCCTAAAATAGATCAACACAGTAATTTCACTTTCATAACCTCATTCATCACTTTATTATATCAATCCTGCATCAATGTTTCTCCACAGAACTTAGCAGCACTACATGTACGTTAATGAAACAAAATCACTTGATTTCACTGGAGTTACCACAGCTCGCAAGAATGGGAAGAAAACTACTGGAAGCCTACTCAATCTGATCGGGTGAGTTATACTGTTACAAAAATGTTATAAAGAATAAAATGAGGATTCAATTTCTAGGAAAATTTGAGAAAGCAGAGGGTGATAATAAAGAATATTTTGGAAAACTACTCAATTATGAATTAAGTACTTCATTATTTTGTGTTGTGATGATCATCTTAGGCTGGCAGAAATGTTTTTGTCTTCTGTTAACTCAAGACCCCTTCTCACCATGCGACTATTTTTTATTACTTTTCATAATGAAACAAGTTTCAACACATATTTAAGATCAATAATTGTCTTCTGTGATTCTTTTTCTGATGAAATTTCAAAACAAGAAAATATCTCTTTTCTACCTTATGCATCAGGTTATTCCAGTAAAACCCAGCATGTTTGTTCCTTTCTGCTTCCCATTATACAATTTCCTTGTATATCCAAAGAGATTTTGGCACATTCTGTGAGATCTGAAGCATGACTACGTTTCCGCTCTAAAGAAAATCAAGTACACAGTGCGTATTACTGAATTCATGCGCTGCTTGAAGACTCCAGTCAGTCCCTTGGAGTCCTATTTTATCATTACAGCTACTCTTCCAAGTACATCTGGATTTTTGAGCACTTTCTATAGTACACAGAACCTTCATTTATCACCTGAATAGGCAGCATTTTCCTATCCAGTATGTTCTGGGAACAGACACAAGTCTATTTGTTCCCTCTGAATGAAAACTACACTGTAGAAACTCTCCTATTGCTGCTTTACACTTCGAGTTTGTTTACAACAATGGTACAGCTCAGCTTTGTGAAAAACAAATTAGTCTCTACAGATGTTGATATTAAACAATTACTTATGCTAAGAAGTCAAGTGCTCAAGGTCAAAAATATCTGCAGTAGTAAATCACATTAATTGATCTCTATACCAAAGGTGGCGAGATTTCCTGTAGTCTAGTCCAATAAACAGCACCGACAACGTCCCTATCCTGAAAAACAGGCTTCTGATTCACTTGGGTCAAATGCAAGATTTCACTGTCAAAACTGCAACTTAAAGAATGAGTGGGAAAAATATGCACTAAAGTTAACGTAAAGCTTCTTGGGCCTCTTCAGTTCGTATGGGCAAAGCTAGGGCATGTTCTCCACTGAGGAGCTGCCCTAATTACAGACACCAGCAGCAAGCACCGGTGCAAATTCTAAAATCTTACTGCAGACTGGCTGAGCTTCTACAGGCCATGATTTCCTCTACTGCAAATAACACTACACAAGCCACAGCCTACGGCAGCTTTGCCTTGCTGCCGGCTGAGTTGCACTGATGCAGTTGCTCCTGTTGGCTGCCCACAGTCAGCTGAAATCCCAAACCAACTGGGTGCCAACTCCTTGAGTCATGATAAAAAACAATAAAAATCCCAGGCAATGGCTTTTGCCCAAAAACATTCAGAGAGATTTTTAAATCTTTAGACACAAAATGAAGGAGAACTTTCCATTATGCTAAACTTTTGCTAAAATATGGCCACTTCCTTTGGCGCAAGATACGGAGTAACTTCTGAAAAATCTGTCTTTGTTGACAGGTGGGAATAAAGTTGAGTGGGAAGGCATGACTTTTGGAAAAAAAGGAATTTAGAAGCTTCCTATCTTTTTCACTGAAAAAGCCGTCAATACCCATTACCATCTGGCATGGCAGAAATTCATATTTCCTCAAACTGTAATGACTGTGTTGTAACCATGTGAAGTAAATCATTTTGAAACCTGAGTGGTGTAAGGCCATTCTGATAGGGAACATCTAATGGCTTTTATAGGGAAAGCAAGCATTGCCTTGTTTTAACAACTGATACAATTGCAATAAATTCCATTTAACAACTACAAAAGGTTTACAACTAAGATCAAGGGTTAGTCAGCAGAACATTTACATCAATTAAAAGTAACCATATTCGTGGATACAGCTACAAATATTATTTACGTACAAGCCACATAAATGCTAAAGCCTGTGTAGTGCTGAGAAACTGCCTGTCTTTTATATATATATGTATGTAAAAAAATATTTAAATAACATGTAGAAGGTAGGAAAGAGCAAAATTAACTGATACTGCTGATCTGTGTTTGTACATATGTTTGGCTTGACACAAATGACAGGAAAGATTTAGGGGTAGGAGGCTTAAAAACATGTTTTTCTTTCCCTGACACTAAGGACAAAGAGGTGCAAATGGAAGAAGACAACGACTAGTTTTTAATTACTGCAAAGGTTCTGGAAAAGGGATGGAAGAGCTGATCTATTATTTCTATGGTTTCCAGCTTCTGTTGGCCAAGAGCAAAAGCACTAAGGAACAGGCAGTCCGGCTGTATGGAAACTGTGATTGCTTGGAAGGAAGTTGCTGCTCTTCACCATAACTCACGTGGAATCACAGAAATCACTTTCACCAGTATTAAGGCTGCAGGACCTACTAATACATGGGAGGAACTATACTGGATGTACCTTCTAAAACTGATTTAAATGAAGACTTATCTAGCATATTCTCAACTGCTCTAAGTGGATTCAGCTCCTACTTTTGGCTATATATGATAGCTGTGAACCATTTGGGGAAAATAAGAAGTTTGACTGCACGTCTGGAAGAGCAAAAGCATAAGTCTGTCATCCCACAGAGGAAAAGTTATCTCAGGTCTGAAGCGCCTCCCATGAGCCAGCACTCAAAATTTCCCCTTAAAGAATAACAGTATTTTCTATAACCGTACAAAACACAATCATATATAGTTACATACAGAAAGAGGACTATAGGTAAGAATTTACCATAAACACTGGGATATTCAAATCCTTTAAAATTATACCCTAATTTAATATGTAAATCAGATCTAAATAATCTTTATCTTAGTTTTGTTATAACAAAGAGAATTACTGTAAGGATGGTCTAGCACACCACATTTTGCTTCTGAGAAATTTTGCAGCCATGTATTTGGACAATCTTTACTTTTATCATCCAAAATGCACAGCTGCAATATTGTAGTGATAGCACCCAATACACTTAAATCAGTCTGTAGAGTGGTTAGGACAGGATAGAAGTTTTGAATATGTGAGTCAAATATTGATACAAATTGGTTTTCCAAGATTATCTTTTGGGAGGCAGCAGATGTATAATGCTCCTGAAAACGAAATGGACTATGACAGGTATGCTAAATTCTGCTTAGATAGGCTTCAGTGGGAACTGGCCCTCCTTCATAATTTAAATTACCACTCTGTCACATTTTAATGCAAGAAACGGTGTCTCCGCTCATAGGATTTTCCCAGTTTTTAACTGTAGAGGACAAGTAGGTTTCAGGCTTTTTTTGTTTTATGATTAACAGTAAGATTTCCCTTATTTTAAGGAAAGGAAAAAAAAAATGGTAAAAAAAACACAGGAGAAAATAAGCATATATTTCTGCTCTAAAAAAGGAAAAAATATTTAATCCATCTTGTATATTTTAATAGAGTATAACATAGCTAAGAATGAGGCCCGCGCTACATAGTTTAGAGTGTATCAACCTGCACATTTTGCATTTTATGGTTTTCGGGAATGCATTCTTTAGTCTTATTAGTGACTCTTTTAATGGCAGATAATATCTTATGCTATTTTAGGCTAATCTAGACTAATTTTCTATGGACTAGTCCTAATTTCCTATGGACTGTCTCCTAGACCTAACCAGAGCACCACCTTTCTCATTTAGAATCACGGGGCTGTCTACAGCTACTGTCTTGTGTGCACACAATGGAATTATTAAACCAAAAGGAGATTAGTGGGTGTCTCAAATGTGTCTTGTCTTTAATAAATGTCCTTCAAGTCATGCAGATTTTTGGATTTTAAAACAATATTTTAGCTAAGATTTCTGGGTCCTTTTTAGGGAACCTAAATTACCGAGAAATTAATTTCTAAGTAACTTCAAAAAATATGCTTTTAGAAGAATTATTCAGAAGTTATTTTAAATATTTTTTTGTCTAACATTTGTAAGAAATACCTAATGGGAGTGAAATATCTCCCTCCAATGGGTCGAGAAGCCTCTAGTATCCAAACAATCTTTAGAAGATGATGATAGAGCTGACAAGATTAACTGCAATACTTAAGTGGCCATTTATGAGCTCTAAACTAATGAGCTTTGAACAGGTAAAAATGTATAATCATTCAAGTAATTTCTAATAGCTGCTATAGTTATTAGCTGAGCCATACCACTTTTTAGCTTTGCTATGCTAAATTATTTTTGTAGGTTCACCCAAGATGTTCCTCTAGTGCAAGATGTTGTCTACTGATTTAATTTTTTTACCTCCTCTACCCCAATAATTGCAAATGGCAGAGATAGAATTGCATCTTTACTCTGACATAAAACACCAGACAAAGCTTTACAACAGAAAGTGAAGAACAGTTCGTACAACTGAAGGGATCTGGGTAGCAAGACTTGAAATTATCTCTAACTTTATAGAATAAAACACCAAGGCCATTAATCTCTATTCCCGTGAAAATTGTGGCCATCCTTTCCTGGTTTTGTTCAAAAATATTATCTCTGGTGAAATTAAGATTTTTAAGGAGGACAACAATGCTGCATCTTTCAGTTTGGAAAGACTGCTCATCTGTTAGCAAAATGGCTCATCTCATTACTGAACAAGTTATTTTGCAAGTACACAAAACACTGCAAAATAAATGATTAGATTTTTATGAAAGTTTACTTCAACTGTCTTTGTCCTTTGCTGTAACTCTGACTATTTTTTCAGAGAAATATAAAGATGTAGACATGCACCATAATGGTTAAGCCATTGCAGTTTTGTCACAAGCAAAATTTTCCCTTCTGGTTCAAGTCTGAACATTTCAGTGGCTCCGAACATGATGCGATCAGCCAAGTGAGAAAGGGACATCTTAAGGGCATACAAAATTGACAGCTGCTTAGACACAATTAAGTGCCTGTATCTTTTGGATGAATGGTCAGTCCAACCACTGTAAAATTTTCTAGATCCAATTCACAGCCATTAATAAAATATTATCAACATTGCTTGGCACAGTCCATTCAATTTAGCATAGCAGTTGCTTTGGATATTTACTGTGTATTAAGTAAGGTATTTCATTGTCCCAAATTCAAATATCCACCCAGATTTAAACCATAATGGACTTTATGTGAAATGACAAACCTTTAGCAGCAAACGATGACAGAGTTAAGAAAAATATCCTTGAAGAACAAAATACTTTTTCACCAGTTTAAAGACTAAAAGCCTAGAAAGGTATGACCTAGATTTTTACAGCAACTGGTCATTGTTGAATCTTCAGTATCTGGGTGCTTGCTTCCAGGTAGCCTGATTTTCAGACACTACATTATGGTTAACTATTTGCAATGCAAACTCCTTTACAATGTAGTAAATTTAGTATCTCAGAATGAAGGCATCCAATTCCACTGATCCTTTCCTAAAATACTGGTGGTGAATCCTAGCTTCTTCGATTCAGTCGGAAACACAGATGGAGAAAAACAAATGGGAAGAGTGAATGCAAAAATCAAGTCTATTTATAGATGTGATTATTTTCTTTTACTTGACAATTTGCAGTCACCTAAGACAAAAGGAAAACAAAACCAGTAGCTCTCTAAGAATTGTCACATTATTTTGATCAGCCCACTTAGCACATATTAAAAAATAAAAATGCCATCACTTCCAACAGACAGAAACAGCTTGTCTTGTCCCTGACTGTAGATGTTGGGCTGGTTGATCTAATTCTGACATCAATTTCACAAGTGATCCTCTGCTCGGAGTTTGCCAACAAAAATAATTTGAACATAAAATGTAAAGGCTGGTTGCCCAGCCAATACTCTATTTCCCACCCCTACTATACATGAACTGCACTTTAAATTTCATCTTTAACAACGATCACTTAATTAAATAACGTACAGGTGTTTTAAGCTGTTCTGCTTTTCTTGAATTTGATCAAAAGGAGTGTAACAGTTGACACGCACTTGAACTTAAAAAAGAACATAACTTTCATGTCAAGTGTGTCCAAAGGATTCTCAAGTAAGAGTAATATGAAAATGGGCTCACCACCACTCAATCTATTCCCAACAGTTACCTGCTGGTCTAAGTGCCTCTGCACCATTACAAAAATCTGTCAAGCATTCAAAACCAATTACACACAGGATGTCAAATGCTGTCACACCAGCTGTCCTTTCAGTCCATGGTGGCTCTCACTGCCCATTTCCAGTTAAAAACACATTGAGCTACACTGTTGTTTTTCTCAGCTGTGATTCACTGCAGTATGCTAATCTGACTTCTATGTACCTTAATACCTTCATATAAGGAAATTAGTATTTATACATAACAGTGGTATTCTAAAAATTTGCATAATTACAAGTATAACGAAGAATTAAAAGCTATTTTAGGACATATTAACATCAAGCTACAATTTTAAGGGCAAACCATTAAGTACTTAAGTTGTTCATGTGTGTTACTTTTTTCTATGATTGTACATGACATTAAAACAGGAAGGGAGGTTTTCAAATATTTCTCCTGCTGTCTCTTCTACATGGCACATGGTCTTTCATCTATTCATTTACAATGATATGCCATAGGAATGCATGGTGCAATTATTTAGATGTGAATCCCAAAAGAATTGGCTCCACTTGGCTCCACAGGCAGCCTTCCTGATCTTATGTCGAGTCAAATACTACTGCCAGTGCTGAAAACTGTTTCAATATCCAGAAATTTAGAGGAGCATGATGTTCAGCTAGATATCAATAACTGTATTTGATGTTAATTTAATGAATAATTTGAACAGCATTGAACTAAACAACAAAATATCCCACTACTAAGCAATACCTTCTTACTTTGTGATAACTAATTTTAATTTTACTATTATTTGTTGAGATAATTTTTTTCCCTTTTCCATATTAATTTTTACATTATCTTTACTGGAGGAAGTTCTATTTGTGTCATAGTGATTTAAGTCCTTCCAAAAAGTAAGCTCTTTTTCCAGGCAAAGATTTTAAATCATTTGCAAAAGTCATAGAAGGTGATGCTATGGCCTTTCATTGAAACCAAAACTGTAACTGAAACATTTTGTTTTCCTACAATGTTTTTTAGCAGAGAAGTTTTAGAAATCTTTTGAAACTTTTGAAGCAGAAGAGAAAATCCAAGGCTTCTGAATCGAGAGCATCTGTTCTGACACAATTCTATTGCAAGAAAATATTCACAATGCTTTATTTTCAGTCCAGTGTGAAAAAAATATCAAATCAAAGCTGTTGTGTGGACGAACTGACATACCCCAAAAAGCTGAAAGAAGTTTGCTGATAGTGTCAGGGACACTTTTTAGTAAAAGCTCCAGAGGAATTAAACATGAGTTATTTGTCAAAAGCATTTGTATACACACTTATTGTCCAACTCTGCCTTCACTGGAGACAACAGCAGAATACCCTTTTTGTAAACATGGTGTTAAGGGAGTCAACAGCAAAGCACATCTAGTACAAAGGTACATCCAGTGACAACTGTATTCTTCTAGTATTTATCAAGTTCACACTTGCTTTGCAAAACCTCTATAAAATAACTCTTAAAACATTTTAAAAGATCCCAGTCTTCCCACATAGCTGCTTTTACTGTTCCTGCTAAAGTTCGGTCTCTTGCCAGCAGCCATATGTAGCTGTGAAATAGAGGTTAAGTCAGACAGCACAGTGAAAAACCAACGTTGGGATTTTAGAAGAGTGTGGCTCCACATGTGCTAACAAGCAGCATGATGACATTCTGTCTGATATACTCACATTATTACAGCTAAGGATAACTAGAAATATATTCTACTCCTGTTTCAAAACAGAGAGAAAGAGTACTAGTCATTTTTTTATCATTATTATTTGCCTGAATATACAGACTACCAGTACCACTGAAAGATAAGGGCAGTCCTCCAAAAGATTAGTGATTTTTCACACCTATCCACTTTAAATAAATGCTAAAACTTTATGTCAATAATTAAATAAGGTTGAAAGTATGCTCTCTAGAACAGTTTAATCAATGTTATGCAATATTAATACCTGTAATTTAAAAAAAAAAAAAAAGGAAAATAAATTCCCAATTTATCTTTACATTTAGTTTCTCATTACAGCTTTCTCAACATGGTTTTAATCCTCCCATGAGCTGACTATAAATGGGACCCTTCTTATATAGCCCTGTGAAATCTATCTATTTGGCAAGTAGCATCTTTACCTGTCTCCATTAGGCCTTTGAGCATGATCTCTCCAAAGCAAAGACTGTCTTTCCAAATAGAATCCAAGACTCTGTGCTTCATTCCTCAATGAAGTTCTTAAGTGTTACAAAACAGGGAAGTGTCCATTAAATGTACAACTCCTATTAAATAGTTTAAGACTGGTAACAGCAGATGAGACATATATATATATTTTAACGAACGAAACAGTGTAATTCGCCTTCTGTCCAAAACATTTGGACACTGCTGTAATAAATCGATTGTCTCTAAAATGAACATATATCATAGTTTCCAAGGTTACAGAAGTCTGCAGTCCTGAATAGGTTTTGTGTTCACTTAAAAATACTGAAAATTTTGCACTAGTGGTTCAAAACAATGGTACTAACATGATGAAAGCCTAATGCATAGACTTATCCATGCACTACATATTGAATAATTTGTAAAAGTCAAAGAAGGATGAAGCAGTCTTGTTGGATGTCATCTGTAGGTTTTAAACAGACACTGGCCTGAATAAGTTACTGGATGCAGTACTGTTAACGTGACCATCCATTAGAAACTTGACACTGGAAAGCTATGATGTTAATCTATCTGAAAAGAGAATGATTTTGGAAGCTTTGGAATGTTTCTTCATGCTTGGAAGCCACTCCCTAGAATGCCCATCTGAAGAGTGTACTGTAGGACCAGTAACGGCAGAAAAAATATTAAATGTTTACTTAAAGAAGACGTCCCTTCAGTGACCCCACCACGAAACTTAGAAAATGTCACCATCTATCAGAATCACAATTACAACACAAACCAGTGTCTCTGAAAAAGGTCAGAAATCAAAATGAAATGCAAAAAAATCCTTACAGAGTGCCACAGAAAGAGCAGAAATACCTGTATCATATGTATCCTTGACCTGTATGTCTGCATAGAAGCCCTCGAATAAAGGGACAGAGAAATGCCAACTATTGTTTTCATGGTCCATTTAAAGAGGGGGGAACTTAGTTAAATAACAGCATCACAAACTTCACTGCCACAGTTATTTGAAAACTTTCTACTGTTTTTGAAGGATTTGAAAGTTTGAAAGGCCAGAACCTGAGCTTGTCTAAAGTGAGCATTTTCCCACATATTTCAAGGAATTATGCCTACTTCTGCTGCTTAAATATTTAGCTTCCTCTCTTTCCAGACATCTTAGCAGCTGACACCCATTTTTATCATACAGCAGTACTAAAGCCACGCTAGGACATGTATGTAGAGCAAAAAGTAACAACAATTATGGAGAGGTTATGGAGAAAAGCCATTGATTCTGGTGCACATGGCACATAATGAATGGGTACAGGTCTAGTCAATAAATAATAGTCAATGCTGGGAATATCCCAATTTATAGTAAGATTCTTACTAGCTCATAGAATTCTAATAGGGGAAAATCTGCTTAGTGCAGCCACAGTGGGGTATAACACTTTCCTACTAAAGGTGAAGTTGAAACTCTTCAAACATTATACACCTGCCTTCTCCAGCCTAGACCCTAGGTGCTGTAACTGTAGACTGAGTACGGAATACAAGCATTGGAAGCAGCTTTGTAACAGTACGTATTCCCTTCTCTCTCTTGCTTAGGGAGTCAACTATGGGCACACCTCCCAAAAGCTCTGCCAACTTCATGAGGCACTGTAGGAAATCAAAGCAAAGGTTTGACAACTATGTATAGTCCCTTGCAGACATTCTGTTCCATTTTTGATACATGTCCAAATCTATTTTCTCTCTGAAGTTGTAAATATTTGAAAGTGAAAACTGTACAGCGAGCTGGATCACTCAGGTCGTGTTCTCACTCTCATCTACTACCAACTCTGCTGTTTGACCAAGGTAATAAATAGCTTCCCATATAAAAGCCGTGTACAACTGTGTCTAATCAAAATGCTATTTTTCACCATGCACTCAGACATATACCCTAAAGAACTTCTTCAATCAGCTTATCACAGTAGCTACTCTTCTTTAAAAATAAAGAAATTAGAGGCAAGATTTAAGAGCAGCTTACTTTAAGAGACTGAAGTTCACTCAGGCAGTAAGGAAGAGGTACGAGCCAAGATGACCTACAAGAAGCTGAAAATTTCTTCTCAGGAAACATAACTAAGAAAGCTTGAGCTCTGAGAATCCAGAATTAGTGGTGTACTACCACATAAAGACACACGATCCTTTGCTGGGCAGAAGGGAAAGAAAGCTCATGTAAAAAAACATTTCACCAAGCCTGTAATGAAAAGATAAAACCAGGACTTTTAGTGTTTGCCCTAAACTCATAACACAGTGCTTTCTGCTTATGGAGGATAAACACCAAACTTTGTAAAGCAAGTATCACATGTGGAAGCTTCTTAAAATAATCCTGCATTGAAATCAAGAAAACACCTGATCCTTTGAACCCAAACTGTGTGACAAGTTTTACAATGGTAAAATACTACATATGTGACAGCTAAGTATAGCAGGCAGGAATTCAAGGCAGCAAGATGCTTTTCTTTTCCTACCTGACAGTATTTTGTGAAGAGAGATCCACCCCTACACACACATGCCAACAGATAGCTGAACGTTTGGACGTAGTATATGTCATACAGTTCATTCACCTCCTGCATTGTACTGTGCAGTGCCCATCCTGTGGGCTAGAAACCCCGTGTGGGATTGTGGGGCTGTCAGGGTACAAACGCAACCAAAACAGGTCCAGTTCCTCACCCTAAGGAAAACAAATCAGTTCAAATACCTAGTGCTCTACAAGAAGAGCATGCAATAAAGGCTGAAAAAAAACACCTTGGGAGTGGTTTCATGATTAAGACAGTAATGATGAGTTTTTGACGGTGAATGACTTATTTAATAGCTGACAGTAAAAACAGTTGAGTTTGACCTAAACCCCTGCTTAAAGTTTAAAAAAAAAAAAAAAAGAATGAATTCTTTCTATAGTCTTTTTATAAACCATTGCACCTGGTTTTCAAATCTCTTCAAATCAGTCTCAAGTCAAGGCTACTGTTTTTATCACTGGCTGCCAGTGATCTCAAATGCAAAGAAGCGGCATAAAGACGGAGAATTTAGATCCGATTAGAGAACTAAATTCAAAATGGTCAAGAGATCGAGTAAATTCAACTATAATGGCTGCAACCACACAAACAGAGGCTTTACTTCACATCACCTTTTTTTTTAAATAGACTTCATCAACACATCTGCACGAGTAAGCTAATTCTACCTTAATCAAGCTAAACAAAGGTATTATGACAGCAAACAAATGCATTTTGGGAAGACCAACCATACAGTAAAGGGATTCTTTGTTTAGTTGACCCATAAACGGCACTACTCAGCCCAGTGTTACAGAAATTTTTAAGACTTAGACTAATAATTCCTCGTTTTGTTTATGAAAACGTAATCCCACAAACCAGTTCAATTTGGCAGCACTTCATATTAAAATGCTTTGAAACCAATGATTTCAAGGCTAGTTCATTTAGACCAGGAAAATTTACATCAGCTCCCACTGGTGAATTAGTACACTGATAGATTTGGCTGCATGGTCATTTGTCGTATGATCTGCGTATAACAAGTATTATTCTTCCTTATCTCCTTTTCAGCTAGTCATAAGGATGTGTGGAGACTAGACTGCGAGTTTGATTCACAAAAGAGAGAAGGGGAAGGCAGGATAACTCATCGTTGGGCATGCTGAGAGATGAACATAAAGGGCAGTGGTATGGATAAGAGGCATTTTATGTCCTTTTTGTGCTGTTAGGCAGAGAAGTAGTAGCTACTTGATAACTTGGTTGTACATTTGAACAAGCAATGCGAGAAAACCATTACTGTGGAATTGAGAGGAAAGTCACAAAGGTATGTCGGACAAATTACTACTTGGCTGCCATTGCTGAGGCACAGACTGATGCCCGATACTCACAGGACACCTTATCCACAAAACTCCATTATAACATTACAAAAACGGTGACAGACATGTGAAAACACAACACACATGGGTGAGCTATTCTGTTTTCCTACCACTCATCTGTATGAAGAAGGTTGTATTTGGTTGAACGCCTTTCCAGATTGGATTGGTGAGCACCTAGAGCGGCTTGCGGCATGGAGCAGCAGAGGGGAGGTGTGATCCCAGGCCCTGCAGGTTTGGAAAGCACATTCCCATATATATTGGCAGCAATAGCCAGACACGAAGGGCTAATCCTCTGAAAGAAAATGCAGGACAGATTGATGCACCTACTGTCTCAACAGCTCATTCTGCAGCAGGAAAGTGAGTTAAGGAGGAGGACACTAAGCTTTTTCTGAAAAAGAGGGTATATATTTTCAAGTAGATGTAGAACTGGATGTCTCTTTGTTTTACACAGCAAAATGGGAATGAAGCATTCTTCACTGAGTATTGGCTATGCATGAAACGGCATAGGGAAGTATTTATTGATTTATTTAATATTTAACACAGTTGTGTTGTGCTGTTCGATTCCACTTCAACTTTCTGTATCTCCCTTTCACATCGTGACTGAGCCAAAACATTCAAGGGTGCTTTCCAGGAGGAATTAAATAATTTGTTCCTTCTGTCCTTGGGGAAAATGCCCAAATGAAACAGAATTACACTGCAGCAAGACATTTAACTGAGAGTTGATTATTCTGGGGGATGGACATTATGGACAATTAACCAGCACAGCACACCATACTTGCAGAAAGGGGAGGTGGAATCTCCATCATTTTAACTCATTCCTAAAAACATACAGGCATTCATGAAAGCAAAGACACAGATTTGAGGTTTATCCAGCCCAACATTACAGAGCTAAAGAAATCTCATATATAAAGAGAAAAAAGCACAAGACATGTTACAAAGTAGTATATATAGAAATGCATAAAATGGCCTATTACCAGATCTAAGGCTTGTTGAATAAATCTCAGAAAAATACATTTTCAGTTTTCCTCTTCAGTGATATTCCATCTACTGTGGTATAATATCCAGCTATCCATAGCTGGATAATTTTGTTATTACAAATGGTCTTTATTTTTGACCTACACATCACTGGGTACAAAACTAAAAAGATTTTTAAATTTAGCTTCTAGGCAATTGCAACATTTACAAGTTTGGCTTTTCTAAAGAATTTTCCTAACGCTATAAAAATGTTCATAGTCTGATAGATTGTACCTGTATTCTTCAAAATTGCTAGTCTGTAAACTTCATAACACTTAATATATTAAAGGACTACGATGAGTCAGACTTCAACTGAAATGCATGTTTTGAAAAGACACGGGCTGTAAGTTATTAAGCCAGAAAACCTCTAGACTGCTAATCCCTGTTACCATCTGTATTTATAGGTTTGTAACAGAATGGTGACTGATCCTCTTCCTTTGAGGCCATTTGCCAATTCTGTCAGTATTCAGTGCAGTGTAATATTCTTCTCCAGGTAATGCAGCTTTGTTGCTTAGCAGCAGGTTCTGCTTTGTACCTGACAGTTCTTGGCTAATTTAGATATAAGTCCAAATAAAAAAAAAACAAACAAAAAACAAAAACAACCCACCAGCAAGAAGATTCTACTATTATTATAACTGGATACTGAAACAAGACTGGAAGAAGAAGAGAAGAATGCTTTCTGAGCTCTGACTTGTACAAAAGAAAATAATCTGACATTATTAAAGTTTGAAAAATTCACATTTTACACAAAACTCTCTTTAGCAACACATTGGTTCTCACAGGGGAAGAAAAAAAAGTGGCGGTGTTTAAGCATTCAGTGGGAGTGAGATATCAAGGCAAAGTTGAAAGAGTCAACATGCACGTTTTTTTTCCCCCTCATCATCCATGGTTAACAAAGTTCACACCCCTTTGCAGAATATTCTACTAGACTTGAGATAGAGTCAGAAAGTACAAAATTCAGATCTTCAATTACATACATAGGCTTAGTGGTACAAGCAACAGACTGGCTTGTGCTGTCAAGCTTTACTTGCCTAATTTTGCCCAAATTTTTCAATAGGACCTTGAGCTGATTCAACAATTCATTATCCTCATCTTTTGTCTACATAAGCGATAGCCACTTTTGCAGAGACATTTTCACTGCATTGTCCAGTGCGAGCCACAGCAGCACCCTCAGTGACACTGCGACAAAGATGGTATCGTAAGTCTCACACACTGATGTAAAAGCCTAAGACTTAGGCTTCTCTTCAGATCAGATGTAGTTAAACAGTCATATATTGGAGGAATAGTAAAGTGAAAGGGAGATTAGTGAAACATGATGGTCCGCTACCAAAATTTTGTCTGAAATTCACAAAAGGGCCATAGAAAAAATTACAGAAAGTTAAAGAGTTAGATACAAAGCCAAACAAGCTTTATTTAGCTATTGTCATATGTATGTTAGAAACCCCTTTCCTTGAGACACCAATGAATTATTTTTTAATGGATGGTTCAGTATTTTACCTCCTGCTATTTGGGAGCCTTTCTACACACCCCTGTGCACTGTAAGAGACAAACCTGTGGGTAAGCAGGAGAAAAAGTGGGAATAGAGGTGGAAAAAGAGAAAGTCTCCAAGAAAACTAAAAGGAATACCACAGCCCCTGATTTTAAACCACATCACGCCTTTGATGTTTCTCAATGCTACTGAATGCAGAAAAAACAAGCAGGGTCACCACCAAAACTACAACACAGTAACCTCCTGAGCGCAGCAGGACCACTCCCGTAAGACTCCTTACCATAAAGTGTTGTGCATTTTAATCAGTTGATTAGAGACAGGTTTACAGATTGCAGCCAAAACTGTTTCACCACGTCGGAAACCGAAGACCAGCATTGGTCTGGCCTTGAAGTTTTTACAGTCTAAATAGTAAAACAGGAAGGAAGACCAGAACATAAGTTGTTAAAGGAACTATCCTGAAGCCACAATATGTAGCACTTACCAAAATATGTAAAAACATTAGAAATCACTGTTTCTTGTAATTTGGAGAGGCTATCAAAGGACTGGGATAGCATCCACAGTGTATTTAAAGGGTATTCCTAATGGGGAAATACTTGGAAAGCATAGTGCTGTAGGACTTTCAAAAGTAAAACCGTTTTTAACAGTGGAGAAAAAGGTAGACAAGATACTTAAAACACTAGTCTAAGCTGTGTCTATTTATAGAACTTATTCTTCTGTTATGTTATTTATTCTTTTTTTAAGTAAAGTTAAATAAACAGGTATCAGTAAATAAAACAAGCTGAATCTACAAAAACTTCAGTCACTTAGATTCTCATGCTGCCTCGCTTTTACAATAAAACATTTCTCAGTTTAAGAAACTCACTCCCTTGCTGTACGTACGAGACAAAACTGATTCTGAAATGACAAGGAAAGTGTCGTTCTTCTTTCTTCCCCTTTAAGTACTTTACAAAACCCCGATTTTCACTATTGAAGCTATTTCCTGCCATGACCACCGACTGAATGGATAGTGCCAGAAGCAGATAGCAAAGTATACACATTATCCACTCTAGCTCTAGATGTACTGTCCCTAAATACCTAGTGAATATCACAGTGTTTGAAAATCTTTTCTAGACAGAATGTAGGTATCTCTCTCCACAAAACTAGACAAAGAAAAGAAGCTTACAGTGGGTATAGATAAAGCTACTTAGGTTATTGACTTTTTAAAATAGAATCATTCACTGCAGTTTGGATTGTTTAACATAGGTTAATGTTAGGGAGCACACACAAAAGAAACATACATTGAAAAGGGGAAAAACAAACACAAAAAAATCCAAACAGCCCAGCCCCAAACACAGGTCTAGTTAAATTGAACCATAAGATTCTGAGATTTGGCTATTGAAACTGTAGAAACAAAGCAGCAGGTAATGGAATGGAAGCTAACATTTATTTTCAGGGAATGCAAAGGTCAGACCAATTAATTAGCTATTCTCAAATTTATATGCATGATATAGCTGAGACTGATGTTTTGATGTTTGACAGAAGAAATCATTATTTCACATGTATTTGGGTGACTTTTTTTCCAAAAGCACATTAAAGCAGACCAGGAAACAGATAGGACACTTATTTTACCTTTTGGAAGAGATGATTAGATTTTCTTTCTGACCTAAAGGAATGAAACCAAGCAATCTTCTAACCAAGAAAATTTCATTGTGTTCTTCACTTGCAAAAATCACCACCGTAAATGTGGTGATTGAACAGTTGAATGAATCTGAAAATACTTTTCTTTTTTTCTTAATTTGGACAGAAATAACTGACAAAACATGTATTTGGCACCCCTTCTTTACAGCAGACAGTCATCACATGTCCATTTTCAAAAATATCTTTATTTCTGTCATAGCTATCAGTTCAGCTACAGAGTAGGTACTCTCAAATTTAATGACAGAAATTGGGGGTACTTTTTTAGAGAAGGAATCTTGAAAATCTTGGCATTTTGTGCTAGAAGGAATATGTTATTAAATAATGGATTTTGGTAGTGATCTGGGATTTACTCTGTGGACCACAAGAGGGAAAGAGGATAAAATCCTGATGAGAAACAGCACCCCACTATAGAGTCACTCTCTCAACAATCAAGCTCTGCTTCTGCTGGTGGTTTGTTCAGACTGCCATGGCATTGTAAAATTTTTTTGCAGTCCTAAAGTAGAAGTTTTCTTGCAGGTTTTTACAATAAGCTCCTTTCATTCATGAACACAACAGTATATAAAAACATTTGAGAGGCGCTTGTCCAAATATTCGAGAAACTACCAACTTTATTGTTCCTTGGTGGAGTAGAAATCAAGATCAAAGCCAACTTTTAGTCCTTCTACACCCACACCAGGTGTGTGCCCTGACACAGTCCTAAGTCCATCTCAGACTTGGGCACTTGACCACCAGATCTCTCCCTCTTCCACAGAAAGGAAAGGAGGCAGCTACACTGCCCAGGATGCCCAGGACACCATGGTATGACACACTGAATACATACGGGTCTGTCTCTCAACTCTTGCTATCAACTGCACTTGTCTTCAAGCTGCACAGAAAACAGTCTTTTTCAAGTGCATGAAAGCCAGAAAGTTAAAATTACAAAACTCTCAATTAATCATATTCTTTTGTCTAGGTTAACCATATCTATATGAAGAGCTTTAGTACTCTCATAGCCAAATTAGCCAGTTACTGAAAATCAGTCACGTTTTCATCACCTCAGAACAAAGCTGCTTGCCACACGCTTGCTTCCGAGTAACACAAGGATATTTTATAGCAAGAATAGCTGCATTACTTTCAGTAGAGACAAGTGAAGAAAAGAAGCTTAGCGTACCAACAGATAAAATACACTCCACTTTTCTCTTGTAAAACAGAATTCAGAACCTCTGGGTTTGCACAGTGCAAATTAATGAAATGGAATAAACAATCCTCTATAAATCAAGCTTTCATATTAAAGGATTTGTCATTGAATAGTCTATAAAAATAAAATTGTGTAAAGCCTTTGACATGATGAAGAAAACACCTGAGTCTGAAGCAGTAGAAAGAGAAATATTTCACCGATTAAAAGTTCTTGAATTAATCTGTGTGATGTAGCTGTCATTTTTTTATTTTTTGTCTAAAAGAGGATATGGTTACAATACATTCCTTTGTTCTGTCAATAGGAGACCAAAAGCAGACATGAAAAAAGGCAGAATTCTTTTGTTTCCCTGTTTATCACTTCATGCCTGTTTATTCACGATTCCTTGCAAACTGATGGACTAAATCCTACCCAGCTTAGCCTGAAATGGGCAGGGTGTTTCAAATATACTCAAGCAGTTTTCCAAATGATAAAAACACTTGGGCCCACATCTTCAAAGGTGTTTAGGCTGATAATGAGATCAGTGGAAAGTACACTCTTTTGAGGGGATGAGTCTTGATTTGTAAAAATAATTGGGGTTCAAATGGGAATTTTAAGCACAGTTATGTTCCAGAAATAGTTAATTGCATCTGCCATTTATATGGCAATAAAAGGGTCAATTTTCACTTCGCTATATGAGAAAACATATAAAAGACGGGCTTATACAGATAATGGACCATGAACTTTATATCTTTTTGTCACTTTTTAGCTAGGAGGCGATGAAAAAACATACAGCATAGCATCTGGGTACTTCAAGGCAAAATTAGTTTCAAGATATGAAGATACTACTTGAAGAGGTAGATAAGCTTTGTGCTTTTGTTTCTAGAAACCTGGCTTAGTATCCTGGTGTTTCATTATGGGCAAAAGTGCTTGAGCGTATGTGTGTCTGTTGCGCTCTGGCAGCGTCAGAAGACTCAGATGAACAATGGATTTATAGGAATACCACATCTAACAAAGGAGTTAAAAATATAAAAGCACAAATTTTAGTGAAATAGCAGCCTGAAATTAAATTTACTAAAGAAATCGTCTTACAAACCATGTGGAAAACAGTACAATATCATGACTTAAGTCTAGATCATCACCTTAAAATCATGCGAGGGACACTATTTTCTGATGTTTGACCCGTGCTAAAAGGAGACAACTTGGATTCCTCTAAAAGCACCTCCCTGACATTAAGAAAGACTTACATTTTCAGAAAGTCACAGAAAACTTGCATTACAGAAATGTCTTACGAAGTGCTTAAGATAATATCGGGGGGGTATCTTATAAAAGTTATGGATCTGAGCCACATATTTTCAAAGGTTGGTAGTCAATCTTGGCAAATAAAGAAGTGGGGTAAATAAATACTTTTGAAAAAACAGTGCAATCACCAATTTAATGGGATGAGTCAAATTAGAAGACCTGGAACAGCACACAATTGCTTTGTTAATTTTCCATGTATTTTACCGAATTTGCAACATACAAAGGAAACTGTCTCAATCTGATTAGCCAACAGAATCTGTTTCATCTCAACTCTCATCGCTGCCCTCATCTCCAAACAGAATTTTTTACCTGTTTTTGCTTTATCCTTAATCCATATTCCCTTCACATATAGCTTCCACCAAGTGTGACAGGCAATCATTTTAAAGAAATGAAATACAATCATTAACTACAGAAATATGAAGTTTAATTATTTCTAAAAATGGCTTTCAACTGGGCAGCTCTTGTCAACAAAAAAAGGCCCCTGGCTACCAGCAGGACTTCAAAACTTACCACTTTACTATGCAGACAACATTAAGCTATTATAGGTGCCACCCAGGAGTAGAAGGGAAAATAACTTATTTTATCTGACACTGATAGATTGAAATTAAAACATAAATGAATTAGGCACATTATAGATAATTGTTTTCATAACTGTAGTTACTAGATGTCAGGATTTCAGTGCAAATCTCATGTCGAATATTATTTTATGACTTCCCTTGACAAACAGATGGTCTTCTCCAGCAAGAAGGCACGCCAGAGAGAGAAAAGAATGAACCTGCACTAATTCTGACAGCATACTTTTAAAGAGAAATTAATCCCTGCTTCATTCTAAATTTAAATAATCATTTAGGTCTCAAATCAGTAACAATGTTTGGCTTTCATACTAGAATAGCCCACATAATGCCACAGAGGCCTTCAGCAGCCCAGCATGACCATCTGCAACGTAGGAGCCTGAACATATTTTTTTCTTTAAATTGAATTGTACCCTTTGGTGGTAGCTACCCAGGTCCTATATTTATCCAGGAGTGTAAATGGTAGCTTATAAAAACAAAACAAAAGCAAAAAGCGCACACACGCACACACACACAAAACCCAACCAAACTCGTGAAATATGTATAGGAGGTAAAGGGAGAGTTATACAATTGCTTTACAGGGGAGTAGACTCTGTGCCAAGTAGATAGCTGCCCCAAGAAAGGGCCTAGCACAGAGAAGTTGAATGCCCAACTCTGCGGTCCCTCGGACTTCTTGCTTGCTTCCCACCGCTCTCTGTGGAGACACTCATCCAGTCAGAGCGAATACTGGGGGGGTCCTGCTGTGCCTGCGCAGCTGCACCCCACCCCAGGGGAAGGCAGGAAACCGGCCACAAATTGTCTCGAAGACTGCAGGAGACAGGGGTACCTATAGTGTAGCTTGGACAACGCCTGGGGCCTGGACCTGAGGTTAAACGGGTGGTTTTAGTGTGGGGTACCTAGATCATAGAACCATAGAACGAGTTGGGTTGGAAGGAACCTTTAAAGGCCATCTAGTCCAACCCCCCTGCAGTAAGCAGGGACATCTTCAACCAGATCAGGTTGCGCAGAGCCTCATCAAGCCTGGCCTTGAATGTCTCCAGGGATGGGGCCTCCACCACCCCTCTGGGCAACCTGTGCCAGTGCCTCACCACCCTCATTGTAAAGAACTTCTTCCTAATGTCTAACCTAAACCTACCCTGCTCTAGTTTATAACCATTGCCCCTCCTCCTATCGCTACATGCCCTTGCAAACAGCCCCTCCCCAGCTTTCCTGTAGGCCCCCTTCAGGTACTGGGAGGCCGCTATAAGGTCTCCCCGGAGCCTTCTCTTCTCCAGGCTGAACAGCCCCAACTCTCTCAGCCTGTCTTCACAGCAGAGGTGCTCCAGCCCTCTGATCATCTTCCTGGCCCTCCTCTGGACCCGTTCCAACAGGTCCACGTCCTCCTTGTGCTGAGGGTTCCAGAGCTGGACACCGTACTCCAGGTGGGGTCTCACGAGAGCTGAGTAGAGGCGGAGAATCACCTCTCTGGATCTGCTGGCCACGATCCTTTTGGTGCAGCCCAGGATGCGACTGTCCTTCTGGGCGGCGAGCACACATTCTTGGCTCATGTCCAGCTTTTCATCCACCAGCACCCCCAAGTCCTTTTCTGCAGGGCTGCTCTCTATCACATCGTCCCCCAGCCTGTATTGATAATGAGGATTGTCCCGACCCGAGTTGCACTTGGCCTTGTTGAACTTCATAAGGTTTGCTCGGGCCCACCTCTCTAGCTCATCCAGGTCCCTCTGGATGGCATCCCGTCCCTCTGGCCTGTCAACCGCACCACTCAGCTTGGTGTCATCGGCAAACTTGCTGAGGGTGCACTTGATCCCACTGTCTAAATCACTGATGAACATGTTGAACAGCACCGGTCCCAGTACGGATCCCTGGGGGACACCACTTGTCACCCCTCTCCAATTTAGGCCCATAGAGGCCTCCTGTGCACTTGGGGCACTGATACTCAACAGCTCTTGTCGCACAGGCAGCAACGTGCCAGGTCAGGCAAGACACCTCTCTGCTGACATGACATCACGGTAGGAATCTACACCGGCTCATGCTAAGTGATGGAAGGCTTCATCAACAGCTAACAGAGGTTTCTTTGGACTGCAGACACCATAACAAAATGTATATGAAACTACCATGCAATTATCACACAGTTCTACATTTACAGTGCATGAATATTTCCTAGCTGGATTTCTTCATGACTAAAAGCACACCGCACAAAAAATATCCAACCTGGTCTCACCATGCCCCATCCTCAACGGGATTAAAAGTGTCCTATGGCCAGCAGCAGCTTGGTCCCATAAAGTGTTTACTGTGCTTTTCACATGAATAATTTTGATACTTAACAGTACATTTGTTTGTCTGCGTTCAAAACAATGTTAAGAAATAATGACTGAACGGAAGGAAAATCTGAAAAAAACATGATATTGTCTTTGTTAAGAAGTCCAATAATGTTTATAATTGGCACTTCACTAGAACCCTGAAACTTTCTACTGCCTATCAGCAACACATCTAAGCAAAATTTCTGATATCCAAGTAGAAACTGTAAACAAAAAGCACTCATCAATGACAACTTTCATGAAGCTGACCTTTTAACACCAGCAGAAATGAATCCTTCCCTCAGCTCATCTTAATGTGACAAAAAATACAATGCTTCATTACGATGAACAATTCTAAGAAGAAAAAAGCATATAGACCAAACAAACAACAGCAGTCCTTAAAATTAAATTGCTGGGTTATGGACAGCTGGGTTCTTTTTTGAATACTGCTAAACGTTTTCAAAGGAACCTATATAGCCAACATCAAACTCCAGCATCTCACATCAGCCTTGAAAAACGAAGCAAATTAGAGATGACACATCATGAGCTACACTGGTACCAGGTAAGCAACACAGTTTTTTTTTTTTTCTAATCCACATCATTCAAGATTAATAGATTCCAAAGGCCAACATTGGAAGGTCCCTAATAAGTAAACAACAGTAAGTACAGCCAGACATACTTATCATAAAAATCGAATACCATAACTAAATATTAATCTGATTTAAAAAAAAATAATTTATCAAAAAATTTTAAGCAAAACAAATAATAGTTGCTGCTCGAAAGTGAGAAACTACGTACAATTCTGCATGAATAACATTGCATGGGTCCCAGCCACTTGTTTCATTTTTCCATCACATTGATCACCTAAAATATCCCCATACCAGGAGGCTGTTTCCTCTTAATTAACACCCAGCTACATCTTCATCATTTCCACTTCTGCTTGCAGATATATCTCCCTATTTGTGGCTAGATTTGGAGTAAGAATCATAGAATCAGCGTGTGCCAGTCAGGCACACAGTGTCTGTGCTGTTTTTTTGTTGCAAATAATTATTTGTAGCAAGAACAGCATTATTCAAGTATTACCCGTGTAATATGCTCCTTAAAAGTGAACATCCCAGGCAGTGAATGAAGTTGAAATAAAAACAGTTACAAATTCAGTTTACGAACAATTTTTATCTAATCTCTAATTCCTTTTTAATTGTCACTTTTTTTCCCCTGAAAAAGTATCAGTTCTAATAGCACATCCAATTTTAACATATCCCTTCCACTGCCCCACTCTAACTCTTCTTTCCTCTGAGCTTAAAATGTAGAATTTATTAAAAGCAGATAGGTTAAAATATTCTCACATAGCATTTATTTGCAATACATTCACAAAACTTTCACCCCTTTTTTTCAAGCGTTCTTGTTAACAAATACATGTGTTTTTTTAAACACATTTTGATTGTAACAGAAAGGACTCATAAACATAAATAAGCACATGATGAGAAGTCACAAAAATAGCCACGATTTTCACCTATTTTGAGATGTCTGAAATTTCACGTCATATCATCAAAAGATACCACATATCAAAAAAGAGGCCACCCTTAATAGCAACAACTACATTACAACGGCCGCTGTAATGTTGAAGGCACTTCAACGCCATCTGAATTTTTCTATTATTTTTCTTTTCACAAATTTCAGCCACTACCCTTTAGCTTTTTATCTCCATGGAAATTTCAAAATACCTACAATCTTGAAAATGGAACAGGAATGCTCTTTATTAGAGGAACACTTTGCAGTTAGATTTGCTGAAGACCCTGTTCATCTAAAGAAAGTTAGCACAGGTAGTTTGATATTCATGTAAACACATAATAGTACTTCTCCACTCATTCAAGTTTATATAGAAACTTAATGACCACTGACTGTCTTTATTACGAGAAAAATTCGAGCATACTTTATTTTTGCAGAAAGGAGATAGAATTTTTTTTACCTGTGCCCTTTTTTTCAAGAGACAAAATTAAACATTGTAAACAGTATACCTGCTGTCACTCTGAGCTTTAAAGTCTAAGCCACTCTGCTTTTTCTACTTATGATTCTATAAACTGAACACAGAAGAAATTCCCAGAAAATCTTCTGCACTATGCCAGATCCTTCAGAATTCTGCTGTTACTTTAGAAGAAAGTGGCTTTTTCTTGTGAAATACATGGTATTAAATGGATTGTGTCCTTCAAGGCTGTTTTCAAATGATTATTTTTTAAAATATATATTTGAGTGTTGCTCTAAAACGCACCATCTTTCAACTGATAGAAAATTGCCGCTATTTCAGAGAGAGCTGTGATTGACAGAATTAGGCATGGAGATGTCAAGGAAAACAAACAGGAAAATAAAGACCGTTAATAACAAGCTATTTTAAGCACTGTAAGAAGTCCCAGTTCAGTACCTAAAAGAGTCAAGCTAAAAACGTGGCTTTGCACTAGTAGTAATCTGCAGTAGCAATGAATTCCAAAAAGTAAACCTCAGTCAGAATACTCCAACAAGAAACGCACACCTATGCAGAGCTTCATCCATGAAACACTCCTTCTATCAAATAATCAGCAGAAACAAGCATTTAGCTTGCAAAACTTCTTCTAACACAAACCATCTCTTCATTAAATGAGTAAGTCACAGCTGTTGAAAAGGGACCGTTGTCTTTCTTATGGCCTTGAAGTTGTGCAGTTTTTTGGAAAATTCAGCTTGCACTTACTATTTCCTGTGGTACTCCATTGCTGTTTTGAACAGAGCTTATGACCAAAGCAGAACTCAAGTGCAAACCAGCACTTTTCATTGGTTTCTACTGAAACAAAATCTCCTTAAAACAATACAGGAAATTTTGTGTTACAAGCAATAACGTGACCATCCCTGAAAGGAAATGGCAAAGAAAAAAAAATTGTAACAGGAAACAAGTAATATAAATGTATAAAAGGAGACGGCACAAAGACAGGCCCTCGAAGCTCAAATACTTAATTGGATTATATGCTGGCCACAATAAAGAGCAGAACTCCTTAAAGTGACATTTTTGCTGGCATGCACTTAAAGGTGTGAGAAAATGCCTTTCTTATGGTACACCCAGAAGTAGTTAAGCAGTTTCACACAAGGTGTTTTCAACAGTGATTTTTATAATTATTTTTCAATCACAATCCATTTTGTCATCACACTAAGTGTATAAATGCCTTCAGGTGGTTCTGTGGACATAACACCAGAGCACAACAGCAGATTTTATCCTAAGAGTCATGATCCTTTCTAGAGACAAGAATGACATTTTGGGATATTGAATTTCTTAACCAAATATTTTTAACCATTGTGCAATATACTTTTTGCTAATAACTTGCCCTTCACTATCAATCTTGGATTAGATTCAAAGGAAAATGTGCTTAGCAATATCTCTTTCTTTGCAAATTGAGGTAACGTATGTATTGAGTATTTAATGTGGAAAAATAAAAAATGCAGCTTTTGCCCCTTCTCCACCCCCCACCTCCAGATAAGTTTAAAAATGTCCAAAACCACTGGAATCAGATATTGTTTATTTCTGGATAGCTGCAGTAACCAAACAAGTATGAGATTTAGAAATAAGGGCACAGAAAACCAAACAGCTTGGAATTAGGTGGAAAATAAGGGTCTGCAAAATAAGAATATTTTTTTTTCTTGGGGAGGAAGAAGGAATTTTCACAATGAAGCAAGTTAAATAATATTCCCGGGGAGGGGAGAGGGGGAACCAACAAAACAATACCATGGTAATTCTACAAATATATGAAGATTTTGTGTGCATACTCCTGGACCCCACATTTCTCTTTGAAAGCGTATCCCAGTGAGTCACTATAGCTGAAAGGCAGCAGTAACCACTGCAAAGTTTTATGTGGCTATTTATTCTACTATTCTATAAAAATACCCATTAGTTACCAGTATTTCTCGTTTCTTGCGCCGTGTACATTCCATTCATGAGATGGAAGAGGCTGCAAATGAAGTCACATGGATACATGTAGAATGCTTCATATGATGCATATTAATATGCTTGTATGCAGTTTCCAAAAAGATGATACTTAATATAAATGAAAAGATGAGGGTCTGTCATGGCGACAGCTAGGGCTTTTCATTTCCCCAAGAAGCCTTTTATTTCATAGCTAACTTCATTGATGTTACAGCAGAATTGACTTTTAGTCCAGCTTCAATTGCAGCCAACAGTGGTTTAACAAAAAAACAAAAAAAACCAAACCAACCCCAAACACAAAAAAACTTCACGGAGCAGTCACAGGCCACATCTCCATCGCCAAGCAGTCCAATATAAGCAGATCTGTAGACTGAAAATATTGCTGCTAAGCAACCAGCGTCCACACAGCACACATCTCGGAGTAGCGCACATCTGCTGCTGACAATGAACTGCCACAAGTGGCACATCCCTCCGGTGACCTTCCGGGTTAGTGTTATCGGGGAAAAAATCCCTTTCAGAACGCTCCAGGGCTGTCCTGCAACATGAACCAAATGAAGGTAATGGGGAATAGTCAACAAATCCACTGCAGAAAAGCAGTACTGGTGTGAGCTGAAACGGTAACACCGACGCACCCAGGGAAGACAACCCCCAACCACAAAATGACCTGATCACTCCTCATCCCTAGAAAATTAATCCACGAGGTTTTCTACAGTCTGAGCTGTTTCATAAATGACCTACAAGAAAGCACACGGAGCATGTCGCACTAGGGCAAATAAAGAGAGGCCAAGTAAAGCAAGAGAAAAGTACTTGTTCTACTTTTACTGTCATCTGTCACCGCAAATTGTCACTTTCTACAGCGTGATTACACCTGCAAGGTGTGGCTGTTCAGTGACTGTTAGGTAATGAAAGATATTTTATTAAAGAGGAAAGGAGAATTATTGCTCATTACAATAATGTCTCCTGATAGTGACCTAGGTGTTAGAAAGATTTTAGTTTCATCACTTTTAAAGACACTTCAGAGAAGAATCCGCAATGCATTTATAACTGAATCCACGCTAAATAATGACCAGTGGCAATCAAACAGAGCAACTCATTTAATAACTAACAGCATAATTGGCGTGAGAAGTGCAATCGGGAGGAAATAATGAGAAAGAGCCTAAGTGCTATGCTGACAGTAAGAATTAGAGGGCGGGAAACGATCACTGAAGATCACTTCTACAGCTGCCCATAGTATTTCAAACGCTCCAGCAGGAGTATTACAAAGCCAATGACATTGAGAATCAAGCTTTAGCCATCAAACTCTAACATCTACTCAATGCTGGTTATAAACATAAGGATTTCACCTCTACAACGGGAACAAAACCTGAATATCAGGTGGACAACAGGATGACCATGGGCCAGCAATGTGCCCTTGTGGCCAAGAAGGCCAATGGCATCCTGGGGTGCATCAAGAAGAGTGTGGCCAGCAGGTCGAGGGAGGTCATCCTCCCCCTCTACTCTGCCTTGGTGAGGCCACCCCTGGAGTACTGTGTCCAGTTCTGGGCTCCCCAGCTCCAGAAGGACAGGGAACTGCTGGAGAGGGTGCAGCATAGGGCTACCAAGATGATTAGGGGACTGGAACACCTCTCTTATGAGGAAAGGCTGAGGGAATTGGGTCTGTTTAGTCTGGAAAAGAGACGGCTGAGGGGTGACCTAATTAATGTGTACAAATACTTAAAGGGTGGGTGTCAGGAGGAGGGGGCCAGGCTCTTTTCAATGGTGCCCGGCAATAGGACGAGAGGTAATGGGTACAAACTTGAGCATAGGAAGTTCTATCTCAACATGAGGAGGAACTTCTTTACTTTGAGGGTGGCAGAGCACTGGAACAGGCTGCCCAGAGAGATGGTTGAGTCTCCATCTCTGGAGACATTCAAAACCCGCCTGGACGCCTTCCTGTGTAACCTGCTCTAGGTGGCCCTGCTCTGGCAGGGGGGTTGGACTAGATGATCTCCAGAGGTCCCTTCCAACCCTATGATTCTATGATTCTATGATATGTTTGGTCACACAGGTGGAGGATGACATGAATTAGGAAGCAGGCCTCAACGACAGACCATTGTGCATTTATAAGCGCATGGGTGCAAATCCACAGACATTCTTGTGTCCAGCGCGTGGGTTCGGGGGCACTGTATCATGCCCCTTTTGGAAGGAGATACCAAAGTCTCTTGCTCAAATTTGCTGTTGTGCAAACATGGAGCAGGCTGCGTTTATAGACCGATCCACCCTTCCATCCAGGCCTACCACTCTGCCTCCCCATATTTAGAAATGCAAAATCAGCCTTTGACCACAGTGAGAGGTCTCGCAGTCTGCAAGTATTTTCTCATTTTTCTCCTCCTCAGTAGCTGTAAACTATGCAGAACCTGACATCAATGTGTCAATCAAGTTCACCCTGTGAAACCAGTCCTAAAAATAGCAAGAGTTGCAATGATTCATCAGGGAAGGGTCCAGGGCAACTTCTACCACATGTTTTTTCCCAAACCTAAATAAACTATCTATCTGAAAATCATTCATCTGCTAGCATTCATACTCCATCAAAAGTTGACGCTGAAGCCCAATGAAAATGACAGAGATGGATAACTGCAACACAATCTCACTCCAAAAAGATCTCCCTGATCTCTCTGGCTTAGCTGAAACACATGTACAATGGAGGACCATACATGAATAGTATTTTTTAAACACAAAGAAAACTCTCAAATACCATTTTCAGAATCTGTTACAAATTGAAGACAGCGTTTCAGGGTTGTGAGGGTCTGAAGAACTGTTCAGAGTGCTTTAAAAATGTTCTGGTTAGACCTGATAGACTGAGACAGCAAAATAAAAATTAACCTTGAAAGAACACATACACTTTATTACTAAATTTTATGTACACGTGCAAACATAACGAAATAAATCTTCAGTTCGAAAAAAAGACCAAAAAAAAGATCCTGGGAGCCTACATGACCTCTTAAGCTTTAGCTTGGTAAGGAAATATAAATTATTGCTTTAAGTCTGATAGAACACTCAAATTATATTCTGATTGGCTAAAGTCAAAGTTATATAAATAAATATTTACCCACAGGGAAAAAAAGTCTTCACAATAGGAAGAGAAAACAGCTGGAATTTGTATGGCATTTTAAATACACGTTTACTTAATGCTTTACTTGTTGAAGAGTTGACTCTCAGCCCTTTTGAAGTTCAGGTCATATTTCCACTTGACTTTTATGAAAACTAAACCAGCACTTCAAATATCAAAGAAAAAAAAAACCTGAGGTACAAACAATGAATAAGAACAAAATCAGATTTGTAAAGTTAATGAAGCAGAAACCAAAGTTTTCTTACACTCAAAAAAATAAAGGCTGTATTGCAAAATCTCCAGTAGAATGAAGCACCTCTTCTGCTTAATGTATTACAGAAATCACACATTTAGGATAGGGCTCAGGAAAATGTATTAATTGGTTCGGATTCCATCACGTTAGGGAAACGAGTGCTTAATATTTAAAGGAGCCATTCTGTCTTCTTTCAGGGAGGGGAAGGAACTGTTTGAGTATAAATGCAAGTAACAGAGTAACATCATCAACTAAATATATTTTGTCTTTTAAAGAACTGAATACCAAAATCTTTACCCCCCACTTCATGAAAGAATAAGAAAACTTTGTGAGCTTGCATACATAATTAAATTCCAGAACTACGCATATATATTTATTTTTATAATATGCTAGAATGCTAATTTGAATATTATAACTCCTGCTATTTCTATTATACCACCTTCTTTCTTTAAAAGGTGTTCCATGAATTTACCTCACTTTGCTAAAGGTGTTTGAGGAGGCAATTTTCCCTTCAGAGAAAGAAAACCAAATAAGATATCTCTGCCAATGACACACAAACTTTAATGCTCCAAAATTCCTACAAATGTGGATGTGAATTAACACAGAAGTAGGTTCAGTGTAACATTGGTGTACGTTAGGAAGATGCCAATGCCTTCTTAATTATATAGTCCCATGATGAAACATTCATTTTGATGATCCCCAAGAGCAATATTCCTCATTTAGTTAATTTTTCTCCCTGGAATCACTTCATTTTATTGTCTGAACCTTTCTGGTTTATGTCCTGTTGTATATATCAGCATTTAAAGCTGAAATGAAGTAATGAATCTCTCTACTTTTCAGGCAATCCACCCCCACTACAAGAAAAGCTTGGGGTTTTTTCATGTTCTCTTTCCTTCCGGATTTGTCTTTTCTTGTTCTTCAAAATTTACCACTTTAAAATTTTTAAGAATCTAGCAGTAGTATTAAAATCAAAGTAAAAATTTACAAGTCAAATATGTATTATGAGGCCACTTTGGGAATTCTGATTATTTTTTTTTTTAAAAAAAGGGGGGTTCTTTTTCAGGAAAAAAAAAATATTAATAGCCTTGTCAGTAATCTGTTTTTTTTTTTTTAACATACCTTACAGGAGAGCACAGCCAGCCATACCCGATCAGAGAAAAGGCCCGTTTAACCTAGCACTTCATAATGGTAAACAGCAAATGTTTGAGGAAAAGCACAATAATAGGGCAAGTCTACTGTGATGCTTCTCCAGAGCCCTGATGCTCTTCTGCAGCAGCATCTTTTAAAATCAGGCGTAATTATTTCCTTATTTAGAAAAACGCAGACAATTCTTTCTAAAGTATTTAAATGATCACTGGTTTATTCAAAAAAAGTAACATTACATCCTTACAAATTCTTCCAGTCAGTTATCAGAAACAGTAAGAGTCAACTGTTGCCCTCCATTTTTCCTAAGTCAGTAACAGAAAAACAGTCATTATCTCAGTAAGTCACAGGGATAAACAACGTTTATCTGTTCAAGCATTACAGTCCTGAAATATTTTTTCAAATACCAGCCAAACCTGCAGGATGGAGACTCTACTCCTGCATGGAGTTGGATGCACTGAACTGGCTCATCATGCCAGCTTCACACAAACTATTTTTTTCTTTTAGCTTAAGAGTTTAAAAGAAAAAAAAAAAAAGAAAGAATAAAAAAATCCCTCAGCATTTTAGCTGAGCTGCAGCCAACTGTTCTCCACTTTAACAAATTCAAATAGCAGTACTCCACACTGCACTGGTGTGGCCCCACCTCGAGTACTGTGCGCCTCAATATAAGGACGTCAAACTATTAGAGTGTTACCTAGGAGGGTGCAAGGTGGTGAAAGGCCTCGAGGGCAAGACTTATGAGGAGAAGCTGAGCTTACTTGCTTTGTTCAGCTTGGAGAACAGAAGACTGAGGGGTCCCCTCATCGAAGGCTACAACTTCCTCAAGGCGGGCAGCGGAGGTGGAGATGCTGATCTCTCTCTGGTGACCAGTGACAGGACATGAGGAAATGGCTGCATCAGAGGAAGCTCAGATTGGACATTAGGAAAAGGTTCTTCACTGAGAGGGGTGGTCAGTCAGTGGGGTACAGGCTTCCCAGGGAACTGGTCATGGCCCCATGCCTGCCAAGATTTCAAGGAGCATCTAAGGACACTCTTAGTTATATGGTTTAGTTTTAGGTAGTCCTGTGAGAGGCAGGGAGTTGGACTTGATGAACCTTATGGTTCCCTTCCAACTAGAGGTATTCTATGATTCTGTACTCTTCATAGCTGTTTGCAGTTCACTAGTTAGCGCTCCCTGACCAAAGTTTTGGAAAGTGGTAATGAGTTCCTGAGCCATCAGACTGCATGGTAAGATACACGACACAGACTAAAATAAAAGTTATTTGTTGAGGGGGTGGGGTGGGTAGGGAGGTTGATTTGGGTTTTTGTTTTCTTTTTTAACGAGTCTCACTTGCAACATTTCTCAAATTCTAAACCTCTGAAACTTTAAATCTTTACTATGTAAAGAATTTTACAAATAACATGCTTTCACAGTTCAACAACTTTGGAAACTAACTGTAATTTTCAACACAGAAACCTTGGATTTTCCAATATTCTTCTTCAAGGAAGCAATGCAAAATACTTAGACGTTTAGGACAATGAGACGCAGGCACCTACCCAGCACTGTACTGAACTTCTTAAATCCAACCATGCACACTTCCTCATTTTTAGTTCTACCTTTCCCCCTCAACCTTAAAAATAAAACCTTAATTGTCTATATCAGTTTTACAGTGATTATTAACTCCAATACTTTTATTCTTTAATACCCTATCAGCATCGTTAAGTCTCTTTTTAGCTATTAAGATATGAAACACCCCCCGTTAAAATGAGACCACAAAACAAATAAGCAAGCTAAGAAGCACCCTGGTACTGCAATAATCCATGCGGAAGCTGGTTTATCGAATGTTTCCTCTGCAATCTGCTGTGCAGCCTGCACACACCTTCAGCTACTTAAGAAAAAGCGTTCGTTCAGCAGCACTCTGCCTGGAGCAGCGCAGTCTTCTGCAAGACAGTTTCTCAGATTACTGGGCACAGCTCTGCAGCCTGAACTACAGACACAAAGTTTTGAGCTGTTTCATTCAACTGATAATTGATCAAAGGATATAATATTATAAAATTATTTAACTAACTCGCCAGACAATTTTAGTTGTGTATCTGTGCAAGGCAGTCACCAAAGGGGCAATAAAGACGCACACAGGAAGCATCCAAGTAACAAAGCTTGCTATACAAAGGACAAGATAAGCAAAACAGTCTGCAAATAGGCAGCATATCCACCTGGACACAAAAGATAACTACCATAAGGAAAGAAAACAGGATATGCAGTATCTAGGCAGAGCAGAGGAAACTCCCCATCCCCTTCTGGAGGGCGACAACTGCATAAAAAGAGAAGACATTACCATAAAATATCCAAGAAGAAAGACGACAAGACCACTTCAGTGCCGCCTTCTTTCAAACAGTTCTCAAGCCTATCCCCTATGACAGGTGATACATCTACAACATCTATGTACCATCAAAGACCATAAGTCATCAGCGCTAACTATACAGGAGCTCCTTAAAGTTAGCTCCATCGTACAGTATACTCACAGCTAACTTAAAAAATAATTGTTAAAACAGTTTTGTGTAGATCGTAATGATGATTAGTAGCCAGATGATGATTAGCAAGATGTGCTACTAACAAATAAATTTTAAATGGCCAGATTTGTCAGCCTTCTGAACATTATCATCATGACAATCTCCAGTTCCCTAATATTGATATATGGATGTATGGCGTGTGTATTTTACGTGCGTAAATATCTATGTATCTATCTTTCTATCTATCTAAGTTGTCCCATATATTCAGTTGCAACAGCAGCCTGATGCTTCTCAAAACCCTGAACAAATAGAAATGCGCTACTTAATCATGGAAAGACCTGGAAGCAGAGACATAGCTCACATCAAAGTGGTCTGCAGTAAATTGGAACTTGATTAAAAAAAAAAAAAAACCAGTTCACTAAGTTAAATGGATCTGTTTCCAGGTATGAACTTTGCTGGACTCCCGCTCACTTTACTGCAAAGCTTTTGATCTTTAGATGGTCCTCTGATCACTTTCTTCAACTCATCATCATAATAAGCCACAGATGGGGAATGCCCTCTCATCCTTCTCCCATGAGTGGGAAGGTGTATAGTAACCAAGTCTCAGGCTTTAGACAATAAAAGCATGTCATTTGCATTGACATCCACATATTATAATCACTGTAGTCCTTGAACAATAGTTTTAGTGAAGTTTACAAGACCAGAGATAGAGGCAAAAGCGTGGCAAGTTTTCCCTTACTCTCTGAGCTATTTAAAAATTTAATATTTAAATTTTAAGACCATCCCAGAGTAATTAATTACTATTGGAGAGATAATTTGCATGCATCATCATATTTACACATCAAAAATAAAACCTAATTTGCTAAAGGAAGTCTTATACAGTGAATTTTGCAACATTACAGGCACTAGAATTAATTAGATCTTGTTTAAAATCCTCAGAGTCTTTTCCTTCACACCTTTTTGAAAAAAAGTTGTGCAATTTTTTGTTTTGTCTTCCACTGGGGTGAGGAAAATGCTTTATCACTTTACAATCATTTTGTAGAGTATAAACTAGCAATAGGCATCAAATTATGATCTGAATATTTATGATGTGATGTATAGTGAGCAATTTAGAACATTTACATTGCAAATATTTGAAAATAGAAGTCAAAAAAGAAATGATGCTATCTAATTAGGCAGGTCTTACAATTAATTCAAACTTTGCTTAGCAGCCTGGGAGTCCTCTTTCAAGGTACCTTGATCAGGTTAATTGGATTCTGAAGAACATGACAGAAACCCCTGGGTAAAATCAGTGTGTTAAAGTTTAAAAGTTGAGACGTTATAGGACTGATGAGCAAAGTGGCCACTAAACCATCTCTGCAGAGATGGAGGAGTTCAAAACATTCTGTCTAAACAAAGATCTTGTTTTGCTTAATAATACAAGTATAGATTCAGATTTGTTTGTTTAACAATATCACAACTGTTTGGTGATTTTGGCACATGTTTCAAGGCAATTGTTAAAAGCACCACTAAAATATACCAGCCCAGAACTCCTGCAGCTTACCTAAGATTTATGCATGCAAAACTGGAAACGGTTAAAATTAATTGAGAGGTTGTGACCATTTAACTCTGTCTTGTTAAGCCACTGTGAATTTTTGACATAAATGCCTTTAGAATTATTGAAATGATCTTCCTCAAAGTGCACCCCCATGCGTCCTTCCATACTTTATTTCTTGCCTTTGGCCTTAGCTCACAACCCCACTACCTATTACTCATTGCTTGCTGAGGACGTAGGTAAGCAAGGGTGCGGGTGACCTGAGGGCACACGGCTGTGTGGCAAGACAGGCACAGGTGAGCGGGCTCCCTTGGCAGTCCACTGGTTATGTTGATGACCACAGAACTTCACAGAAGGTAGGAAATGCAGGACCTTCCTCAATATCATGGCACCTTTCTGTGCCATGATGTTAGGAAGAAATCATATCTATAACGTCCCTGATGATTGCTTTTTTGTTTGTCACTACACCTGCATTTGAAATTTTCCAGTGATTAAAACTACACCTCTCTCCTCACTAAAACATGCAGAAAAGAAAGACCGAAATGTCGCAGCTCTTCTATGGCAGATGCATGGTGCTTGGAATAATGAAGGTGGTGGTAAAATGTGGTTTTACAGTCCTTAAAAACAAACAAACAAAACCCCCACACCCAAACCAACCAAAAAAAGACCTGTAAACTGTAATTATTTCCCTCCTTCCAGCCCCCATACTGTTTTCATTTAAGTGTGTTGTTCTTTCAAAGCTACTTTCAGTAACCTGGGCATTTTTTCCCTGCACTTTCAAGCTTTGCCCTCACAAAAACTAGATATTGGTCCACTTCTCTTTGAACATAGAACAGAGAATACCAAGTTACATAGACACCTTTGAAAAATTTACTCAACGCATTTTTTTTAAACTTCTTGCAATTCTACATGATTTGCTTTTGTCTGCAAGAATCGAAGCTCCCTCTAACTCAAGTGTGGCACGCTCTTCCCCTCCTCCCACCTGGGCTTTCTATCCAGACCTGCACTCAGCACAAAATTCATGGATTGTCGTCTTCTTTTCACTTTTATATTCATCTTTATAGAAATAATTAACAATAATTTAGAGGGGAATTTAAATTGCAGTAACTGAAAACTGGGTATGGAAACCTGAAAAGTGTAAGACGCCCATACTTTTTCCTTTTTTCTTTCGATTAAAAAAACCCACAACAAACAAACCCCACACCTTTTTTTACCCTCATGACATGCTATCAATGGAAAGACATAAAATAAATAGTAAGCTATTTACCAAGACTTAAATAGGCATCCTAAAATCATCTCAAGTTAATACAATTTTTAAAAAAAATCACGGGCATATATTTATAAACACTTTAAATCACTCAGATATTCCATTTTCCTTTCATAGTGTTAGTCACAGCTAAATACTGCATTACATAATTACATGGTTTGGGCAAAATAAAATTTGACATAATCACCAGTGCATATATTAATATTCTAATTTTACAGTTTTGTTTAGGGTATATGCAGTATTACAGTTATAAATTAATTATGCAATGGTTCATCCTTTGTGTGTTAACTACCTTCACAAGTAATCAGCCAAGAAAACAGAAAAAAAACACTATCTGAAAAATTCATTTCACCACACTATTCTTTGATCTCTTTAAAATGTTGCACATTCATTAACTCTTCATTATATTTTCATGATTATATTCTGTGCATAGCTAAAAACAAATCCAGCTTCCTTCAGGCAAACATTTGCAATCTAAGAAAGTCCATTTCTATGAACATAATCAATCGTATGCATGAAATTTTAACGCATACCCTCCCCTAAAAAAGTAAAAACCTACAATCCGACACCCCCCCGCAATGTAACACTAATTTCAGTCTATTTCATTGCTAATTGTTATTCCATTCTAATTGGCAACAGAAAACAATTAAGGGTTTCCACTGGATAGCACAATAGCTGAAATCTCTTCTCATATCTTGGGCAGAACGGACCAACTTCTTCAAGGAAAGTAGTACCGGGTGAAGTTGCCTCTGTAATGTCTATGAAACTTCTCGAATTAGGTTTGTGTAGAATTTTTTAATATTATTTGAGAATATTTAAGCATGTTCCAGATATAGAGCAGTGTATGGTTGGGGTTTTTTTCCCTATTAGCTTTTTATTTTGGAAAGATTTGCTTAAACAAAAATTCTTCTGCATGTTGGTTTTGCAACTGAAATAAGTACTCCTTGATATTAGAATTCTCAAGGTAACAAGAGAAACAGCATATCATAATACTGTCATAAGTATATATGAAAATTCAATTAAGATCATTCTTAAGGGATGCCTAAAAATATCTCAAGTGAGAACAAAAATTGGCAAATTATTCAAGTCTACATTAAGCATCAGGAGTTCCAGAAAGAAAGTGTTCCATAGTTAAGATTCTCGCTACCTACATTTCTTCCGTTTCTTTCTAACCACTCCCTAATTTCCTTGTAAGAGTCTTTGTTGTACGTTTTTCACAAGTCTTCAGTCACAGGACATTTTGGGAGATCATATGTACAAAATTTCAGTGCTTTCAGATGAAAAAAATATATGTAGCTTGAACAACAGATTCTGCCTACACAAAGTTTAGCTATTGGAGAAGTTTCCTCTTGCATACGTATTTATTTCAATAGCTGTACGCTATAAGAATAAGTGCTTAAGAATAAGTTATTAAAAAGAACATCAGACCTTGCAAGAATTTACCCTTTTTAGGAAAAAACCAAACAAACAAAACAACCACCACACCAAAAAAAAAACCCTTACACAGAACTTTTAAACAACTGAATACAAATCCTAACCATCCAAAAACTACCATACACACTTGCGTAAACTTTACTCTGTACTTGAGCAAATACACTAAAGTCAGAGGTATCTCGCAGCATTTTTTTGCAGCACGAAGGATGAAGGCAGGAGAGGGAATCAGCATCTCTAAGGAGTAACCTATGAAGGAGATGAGTTTGTCACAAATAGTTTTCTCATATGGCTGTTACTGTTAGAAACAAATTAAGAGGTCAGTCTTTTCATGCAGCAAGTTAACGTCCAACAAATAAAGGACCAAAGAAAAGTCTCAGTGTACTTGTACTGCCAGAGTTAAAAACTGAACTTTGTGGTATCTGGACTGAGCTCTTGCAGAGATTTTCTCATTCCCATTACACGTAACTGTACTGCAGCCACCTTCCAGAGGGAGAAGAGCAAATGGCACACCTTTCGGTATGTCAGCACGTAAGCTGCTATCAGGTCTAGGGTAGAGCGTGCCTAATACGACAGACAGTGAAATCCTAATTTACTTAACAACTTGAATGAACATTCTGCTAATGTATTCTGTCAAAACTGTATTTCACATATGATTGACAATTATTAGCCATTATCTACCCCAAGCATTGTTTTATCTAAATATAAAGATTCCGAAGTTAATTGGACAAAATGTAGATCCTGTAATCCATACTATTCACCTCATTAGTGTTAATCCTTTCCTCAATCCTCTGATTTAATTGCAAATGTTTGGTTCAGTGAAGCTAATATCCTTTTTGTCATTGTTGTTCTGTTAAAATCAACACAACTCTGCAAAAGATATAGATTACCAATAAAAGTTTATCCTTTTATAATTACTTTAAAGCTCATAGCAGGCAAACAAAAGTCATTATTATGCAAGCTAAACAAAATGACAAAGGATTTTTTTGATGCTGAATATTCAACAAATCAATGCAGGTAAGTTGTCTTCATAAACACATTACAAGAGTTAATAACTTTAAGGCATTTTGGAGCAGCATTTAGATGTTTCCGGTATTCAGAATATTGCTCAAGTGCAAATGTGAACAGCTTTTGAAAACCTTAGAACTCAATACATTTTTCCAACTTTTTCAAAAGCCATTGTTTTCAAGGAGACTAAGCCGAAATTAAAATTTTAACTTTTGAACCTATGACATCTTTTGAATTTCTATTTATGATCTTAATAAACCTTGTAATGGTTTTGCAGACACAATACTTAATACTTTCACTTCTTAATCTTATTCATGATATACTGAACATGTAAAATCACGGAATTAACTCAACTGGTCAACTAATCCACTAAAAAGGCTGCTCCCATTAGGTGAACTCTACTGGGGATAAGAGGGTGGTCTAGTAATAAAACTAATCACCTGCAGATAATTTTCTTGAAAACATTATAGCTCTAGCCATGTAACTCCATTCTATTAAGTCCTGAAATGAATACAAAGCAAAAAAAAGATTATATTCTGTTTATTTATTATATGGTTCCATGTACTGCCAGCATGAAACTGAAAGGTACATTAATACACTGGAGATAATAAAATAATTATTAATTTCAAGCCAATAGTCAAGGATGTTTACAGTGGAAAGCAAATAGTATTATGGATTCCAATTTTTTCTTAGGCTATTGATATTTTCCTAACAGTAGCTATTTCTGTGACAATGATATTTTTTTAAAAAAGTTTCCTGGGAATGCTATGGATTGAATACTGCACAAAAACATCAGGACCTTATTTTTTAAATCTGCAGATACTATTACTGTACTCTCAGCAAGTAGCACAACTTGCACTGAGGTATAAGAACATACTTGCCGGCCAAGCTGCTGCTGCTTTTCCAAACACTATCAAGGAAATAGCAACAAGTTAGCAACAGTACTTAAGACTAAGTATTAACCTTAGCGATATGCTTTGTTAGTCTCATTTTATATGATGCTCTAAAGTGTGTAAAGTGTGCTTGGCCCAGTAAGACATACTTATGCTAGAAACTACAGTTACGCCCATTTGCTTAGGCTATCCTCGACTCAACACGGCCACAAAAATGTATTTTCAGGATCATATGCTACCGCAGTGCTCTCCGCTCACTTTTCTCAAGATAAATATCAACACACAATTGAAGACGTGAGAATTTACTCTCGTACCTTGTGTGATGAAATGCATGCTACTATTGGAGGGGAGACAGAAGTGAAATCTAAAGGGTTTTGTGAAACAAAAAACAGAGAGGAGACAGTGCTAAAAAATATACCACTACTATCTTAAATATATGGTCAAAGAGCATTATACAAAACCCAACAACTGAACAGACTACCCTATTCAGATGTGAAGTAAACAACTGAAAAGAGCTGCAGCTTGGAGGGGAATCACACTTCCATGTCCACCTGGTGATGCAGCATTTCTTGGTCCGTTCAAGGCCATTTAGATTGCTTCTCATAGGTGATGTGACTTGAGCAAACGTGAGTCCAGGAAAACTGAGATCATATAGCATTTTGCCAGTAGAAACCTAGAAATACTTTACAGCCGTGTTGGTATTTGAACTCCAGAAGCAAACCCTGAATGTGATGTTTTCGGAGTGATTACTCTGAGTGTGTACAATCCTGAAGGTTTTATTCAGACAGGACTCCCACGCTAACTCCAAAGGACACGACTCCCAAGTGAGGACGTAGATTCTGATTCTGTTCCGTCAAGGAACTTCACGTGCACGAGCGATGCTATGAATGCAAAGAGGCTGTTCACACATACACAGTGGCTCAGGCACTCTGCAGCATTACAACAGTTGCTCACAATCACGAAGGATAAAGCCACCACACTTAAAGTATTTTGACGTTTTACTAGAGAAAGTTTTGTTTTGCTAGCATAGTAAACATCACACCAAGCACAGATTTTGCTGTGAAGAGCTAAACAAGGAAACTAACAAAATACAGCCAGCATACTTGGTCTGACATCGTAATTCCAGGAGCTACACAAGGTACTAGTAAAACAAAATATGTGGCTGACTCATCATTTTCATGTGTACATTAATATAGAGAATCCTCTTGAAACTTATAGTGAGACAAGTGTGTTCTGAAGCATCAGATCAAATGCAAAATCTGGGTAATTTTCTTCAGTTTATTGAACTAAATTTGGTCATATTCTTGCTAAAAAAGGGGAGGTTCCACTTGATCACTGTGGAAACATACTTGAACTTAGCCAAGCACATTCACAGCACAGAAAAGTTAGGCAACATTCAAAATAAAAGATAACTTTCCAGTAGATACACGAAAAATATTTATCTTGAGAGTTAACGGCAAACTGCAGAGTTACCATCCGAATGGTACCTTGATAATTTATGGATAATGGAAATTATTCAATGTTATCAGAACAGCTATTGTATTTTGGAAAACATTAATGCTTAGATCAGTCCAGATTAAACATTATCCAGAAATCTACGCCATGAATGTTCTTGTTGAGTAAAAGGGACACAGCACTTAGCTCCAGTACCTACATTCCAGGACTTCACGCGTTATCAATTGCACCATCTGACTTCATCAGAGAAGTCCTCACTGGGGAAAGTGATACTGGACTCCTCAGAAGTGCTTCCAGAGAAGAACTGGGCAAAATTGAAATTCAGTGCACTCCAGCAAAGGTCAAACTAGTTGGCACTGTTTGGATGTACAAGGAAATCCACTCTTTGGGTTATACAATGAGATCTTTTGTAAATATTTTTCCAGAGACTATCAGAAAACATTTTTTTCCCCATAAGCAATCTAACAGAAAAATCTCCCTTTGAAATACTTTGACTGAAAATAAACCCTCTTGGAAGAGACAAAAATATTTTGTTTAAAAAACATTTCAGAGCAATTATTTCATTCTTCAAATGAAATCTGCATATTATTTCATTTAGCATTGGACTACGACCTGTCACACGACACCCTCCACTTTTAAATCCAACCTCTTTTTGGTGTGCTACGTGCTGTTCTCTGCACTCAAAGAGCAACCAGACAAATCTGATGACAACTGGCCTTGCAGATGCCACTGGCCCAGAGAAAGCTATCCAACAACCTGAACAACTGAATTACAAGATTCCTTATTCCCCTCTAAAGATGGCCTCACCAATGGAAAATAAATTCTCTATAAGGAGTGGTCAAGTAGAACATGTTGGACTTTTCTGGTCTGCTTCTCGTAAAATATACCTATCACACAATCACCTTGCAGGTATCTTCCAACACTTAACAAAACACATCGGATAACGCTGTCCTCCACACAATCCGCAGTACGCAACCTCAATTTGACGGAACTAATGTTTTGTTCCCATGACAGATCCATGCCGAGCCACTCCCCGGGGGCAGAGTTACACAGCCTTCCGAAAATTTCCAGCAGCCTGTGACCCATGCTCCCAGCTAAGATGTGGGTGAATCTCAAATACTAGATAGGACTGATGAGACACTGAATGACACATAGCAATACAGAAAAAAATCCTCCAATACACAATAAAATTTGTCACTTTCTAGATAGTTTTCCCCCAGTTTGTTGTTCATTAGATGTTATTCATCTGACACCGAACCACCTGCTCTCAAGGGTGCCATAGTTGCTTCTTCTTACTTTGCAGGTTGAATCTGACATTTTGTTTTGCCTTACAGCTCAATTTCATTGTCACTCAGACCTTTAGAAATGGTTGATGTAATACTGTAATCTATTCTCATAGTGATATTTAAATACTATGTACTTCATTCAGATCACTCTGATAGTTCCCTTGAAACTCCTTGTCAATATGGATTAACAGTCATATTTTGTTTCCTACTAATCAGCTCCTATTTCTCAAGATCATTACGTAATATCACTGATTGTTGGTCCTGCCTCATTGTAACAGGACATAATTTAAAAATATATCTTAAAAAAAATCAGTCTGCCTTCACTCTGCACTTTTTTCTTTTATTAAAGCAGAATTGATGTTGCAGTGGCTGTTAGATTTATTTATATAAAACAATTTCGGTTCATCTTTCTTGTTTGTCAGTTACTTAATGAGGTCAAACAAAGGGTTTACTGAAGATGTTCTGTATTAACAAAAGCATCCCAACAATTAATAGAATCACAGCGAATAACATAGGAAACAAGGAAAATCAATAAATTAGCTTAAAGTTATAAATCAATTTTCTACACGTGGTTTGCCTGAAAGCTGTAGACATTTCAATTACAAAGGGCAGCAGAAAAACGTTTCGGTAGTCAAAGCTCATAACGTGTCTTAATGTAGCACATTAGCCAGTGCTGTTTTCATTTTGCTTTATTTTAACAACAGTAATAATACAATTACAAAACACTTTAAGGTAGAAGGCTTGTAAATTGCTAATAAAGAAGTAATATATGAGCTTGTTGCTGTCAGTGGCAACTCTAATGCTTTTAAGGTGGTGGGGATCTCAACCATACAGCTTGTCTGTTATCAATAGTATTGATACTACTATATTTAGTTGTGCAGGAAAACAAAAAATTGCCATTAGCTTGCAAGAGATTTTGTAAGTTCCTCCTACAGGCCTCATTTCATGCTTTTTCTGAATTGCCAAATGCTCATCTCCACAACCTTGGCATTAAGCAGCGAAATACCTGCCAAAGGCTGGTGGCACATGTAAATGAAAGCACAAGAACGCTGTAAGAAGTTTTTTCACTAAAAAACAAACAAACAAACAAAACAACCCAAACCAAAAACAGGGCAGGGAGTGAAGCACATAGTCAACCCTCACAGCTCATCTCTGAAATGAAATCACAAGTCAACACTCTCTAAATATTTCTTACATGCTGTCTTTTGCACTCTGCCTGGGCTGCTGCATGGTCATTCTCTGCAAGCCCAGGGACAGCCGTAAAAATCGCCGTGGAGGACTGCTCTGCAGACACAGGACACTTCTTGTTCCGATACTTTTCACTGCTGGGCTTGGTGCTAGCACATGCATCATCCATGCTCAGCCACTTCACTATCCCCAGCTTAAGACCCACCCCTGGAGGACATCGAAAGAAATAAAAAAATAAAAATGAAAAGCAGGAGCACATTCATAAGCATGGATTATCACATGCAAGTTGTTCATCTGTAGATAACAACCTGCAACAAACATTTATGAATACACTGGTTATTAGTATTACTATTATGTACACAATAGGTCTTAGTAAAAAGTCAGGACTGAAGGAGAGAATAAGAGTATCCATCAGTACAAAACTTAGGAAATTGCAAGATGCGAATAGTAACAGAGCCGTTTATTTCCCTGTTTAACGTCGTTTAGAACTTATTTCTATCAGTTTTCATGGTCAAGATAGCACTGAATGCAAAATCACCTTTCCTGATAAATACTTATTACATTTCATATGTTCAAGAAAAGTTAAAACAACAATATCTCCAGTGGGTACTCAGCCCAACCCTTAAAACAATCCTATGTTGTGCGCCAGTGCTCACTCCCACATTCCCTCCAAAAATGAACCTGAGCAAGAAAAAAAAAACAAACAAAACAAGTGTATTTCGTAAAACATCTTTGTGGGTGTTTTGTTGCTGCACACTATAAAGATTACATAGTCTCATTACTTCCATCTCGATGACAATATATTTTGTTCAGAAATGCAGTACTACTGCATTCGCACAGTGAGGCATCGCAGAGCAGTCGGAAAAGCCTCCACACAAACCAGGAAATGTGGTTTGGGTCTTGGGTTTTTTTTTTGTTTGTTTGTTTGTTTTTTGTTCGATTGGGGGTTTTTTTGGTTTTGTTTGAGATGACCACAGTATGATCTTCTGGACTGCTTTAAATATTTGTCAGACAAATCGGAGAAATTTCCTTCCTAAAAGGAAGTTGAATACTTGGGTTAATTTGCTAATACAATGGATGTGATACAGCACACGGAACTGTGGTTTCCCAAATCTTATTAATTCATTCCCCAGATTTATATTCAATTTTTAAATCAACATAGACACTTTAAACATCACAAAATGGAAGACTGAAGGAAAAAAACTGAGCGCCTGTCATTTACTGTTCACACCAAAGACTGCAAAATTGTTTCCTTAGGATTCAAATTCTCATGGCAAATAACTGTACTGTCATTTCTAGTGCCGTAATACATAATACTGAATACATTGCAAAGCAGACAGTAGTTGATCATATACTCAAGCAAAAACACCTGACATAAAAAGAAAACACAAGAAGCTACTGATTTCTCAAGTCACCAGCCTTTTTCAGTAGTGCTCCTACTAGGTACAATTTTCCCTTTTCAGAAACACAGTAGAAACCAAAGGGTTTTTCTCTAACATTTTCCTCGTGCTCTGGCATTCCAAATCTAAAGGAATTTTAAACATGCTATTGAAGGCTTTTCATCAGAAGAATACATGTTTGATAAGATACCTGGCGGTACTTTCTGCTCAGCACCACTAAAAAGAGACGGCAGACAAGTTGAACATGGAAGACAAAAGAACAGGCAGTTGGGAAAGCAGCAGTTTTACAGGGTTATACAGTGCTTTCTCTAGTATGTTATTAGATATTTTAATCAATGTAACTGCACTTTAAATACCACTCCTTGGCATTTATAGACCATGATACGTAGGTAGGTATGTCCAACTGTTTCAGGCACTTGTCCCTCTTTTCCTTTTGGAACAGATAACCAGTGGAACATGATTTATGTATTTTAAATCATGCAAGATTCATCCAGTGCCACCTGGATCAGGAACAAGTGGACAGAGAGACTGCTAAGATACAAGTCTCAAGCTGGTAAAATCTTGGGGGACTTTTTATTTCAATTTGTTTCTTAGTGATTGTTGTCCTAAGGATTTTAGGTTTTGTGTGTCTTTATGTGCTCCTACAATGTGTAACCAAAGTATGCGTCTCACTAGCAAATAAGAGTGTGTATTATTATTTTGGGACTTAATTAAATATTTTAAATAAGTTCCAAAGGGGGGAATTGTTACCAAAGACTGGCCTCTGCTTTGTTTATAACAATATGCTAACTAAAATGTTGTTTGTTTCCTACTAACCTTCTTGCTGTGTGAGAAAATAGCTAATTACTGACCTTCTTACTGCGTGAGAAAATAGTTAGTCAGTGAGCTGATGTTACAAATTGTGATAATGAGGAGACAGACAGAAGTAGCTTATCACCAAGGATGGGATAACAACAGCCTGAGGGACGGGTGGAAGGACATCAAGATTTTGGCACTTGATCCAACAAGGCCTCTTAATAAACCAAGGGATTTTTTTAGACTTTCTTGATCATCGGTGCAGAAGACAGATCTTTTTTCTTAACTAAGCACAGGATATGCCTTATCTCTGGGTAGACATAATGCAGTTATAATTGAAAATTCTAGCTAGCTATTCAATTCGGTCATTTCAACCTTTCCCCTGTATCATACTCAATGCCAAAAGTATATCAGTACTTGCTAAATCAGCGTACGAAATACACACTATCAGGTTTAAAAAAAAGATAAATAATGCTAACACAAAAACATTTAGAGCCAGATTGTTGATAACCTCATTCAGACTGAGTGGTATCTTAATTCACATGTACTCCCTTTCTCTGTACTGTTTGACACAATTTAATCAATCAGTCTGCAGAAATTCCATCCTAATATTATGTTAGCGCTTGCCAATTACTAAGTGGCCACTAATGTCAGCCCCCTTCCGAGAGTTGACTGAAAACTTACAAAAACATTGGCAAAGTAACAGTTCGGAAGGCGACTGTTCCACAGAGCAACACAGAACAATCTGCACGGCTGGCCCAAAGCAGCTGCTCTGTAGATTGAGATAAAAATGCCTCTTCTATATTGGATGAATTCTTGGCTTGTACAATATGAAGTCTATAGCATGGAACAGCTATCTAACTGTTGCTGAAACAATGCCAAAACGCATCTATTAGCATGGACAACACTAGGACACCCAGTCTGAACAGTTATCAGCTTAACTCAGAGAAGCCAGACAGTATATTTAGGATGGCTACAACGTACAAGAAACGTTCAGCGTTTGTGGGCATCTTTCTTGATTTTATCACAAGAACTTTGTGGTACTCAGTATTCACCTCAGATTCATGGGCTCCAGAGGCCCGCGATTACATCAGGTATCTTTCCTCAGATGCAATAAGCTTTAAAATGGGATCCAGTTTTCATGCAGACTTTGAAACAAAAAGACAAAGGAAACTAAAAAACCAGACTGTCAGAACTGGCAATATTAGCTGCAGTCATGCGTGCCAGTTTGCACAGGCACTAACTGGGGGGCTGGGAGAAAAGGATTTCAGTTTTATTTAGCGCCTGTCTTAATAGCTGTCCATTTGTGAAACTGTAATTTATTTTCAATTATTTCAGTGAACAAGCTTTCATAAAGGCTGTTGATCCTTAGGATATTCAATTAACTAATAATAAGAGATGTTACAAGCAATCAAACAGATAAATACATTTCTTCAACAATTTATCACTTGGATTAATGCTCAGCGTCTTTGAAATATTTGCATGACTCTCCAGGCTTCAACTTTTCCTGCACCAACCTGCACCCTCTCTGAAATCTGGTATTTTAGCTTCAGCTTCAAATTTTCCATCTTTCCCAGAATAAACTCACAAAGAGACCGGCAGTGAAACTGCTGGGAACTCTGCAACTGAAAGACTTCAATTCCCAAACCGATTTGTAAACAACCATAACACAAAGCAGACATTAATTTAATTGGCGCACCGTAAACTTCTGGCTAATTTATCAGCCCAGGCACTCTGCTGTGCAGAAAGCACTTGGAAGGAAAGAGTCCGTGAGCGGTCAGTGCCCGAGCTGCAGCTCATTTCCACTGCACAGTCTGAGGCTCCGCACAACCCCCGGCTCTAACCAAGGCACATCAGACACTCTGAAAAGCATTCCCCGTGTCTGTCTTTCCCAGCCAAACGTGACAAACAACAGGCATCCATACAGATTTGAAAAGCCTTATAACCAATCTATTAGCTCAACTAATTCGCAATATTTGATTAGGTTGTAAATTGTTTTCTGCTGCATCTGCAGACCTGAACCATCACCATTACTGTTGTCAGGCAGGAGAAAATCCACTCGTTCAAAGTCTGTGTTGGCACCTTTGTTGGGAGCACTTACAGGCACCTGAGTGCTTTATGTCAATTTTGCAGGCATGGTGCTGCTTTAATTCCTTCAGCTCCTGAAAATCATGATCAAAATACGTCCCTCACAGACTACAGGTATTTTCCTATCTCAAACCAGACACACGAGAGGAGGGCGGCATTGTGATGTAGTGCAAAGAGGGGACTGGGACTTCAGTCACCATATTCTCCCCAGTGCTTTCTCACAGCTCTTGAGAGCAGCTCCACTGCTCAAACAGCAGCACCTTGGCAATACAGGCCAACCAGAGTCCTTGCTGTACCTCATCTGAGAGCCTGCAAGGCTTCAGTACAATTTGTTCAGAGCCCTTCATCTACCAAAATTTGTGTAGATCTAACAGCCACTGTGATTGGTAGAGGAACCTACTCCTGGAGCTTCCTGGGTTCCTGCGTATTCTGCGGTAAACCCTGTGCCCTCACTCTCAGACTGGCACACCAAGGTTGGGGCTGCTCTCTTGATCAACATTTCACTTAAGCAACAAAATTCTTAATATGATACTATTAACATAGCCTAAGGACTATATACGACAGTCAATTGTCTCAAAAATACAGGCATGGGAGAAAAAGACGAAGAAAATGGACAGGCTGCTAAAAGAGTTTTCCTGACCTGAAGATGCCAAGACCATCTGGCTCCACTTTAACTTCTGCTCTCCTCGTCCTTTTTGCTACACTGCTGCAATCAAATGACTTGCTAGATTCTCTCTTCCACAAATCTATTGTAAAGGGTACATCTTTGTGATCAGAAAAGCTGCAAACCTAGCATTCTCTTAACACAGCAAGTCTGTTCCTCAGGACAAAGACAAGTGCCCGTTTCCCAGCTTTGGGAAAAACTTACTCCTCTCTTTTGATGAAAAAAGTATTTTCCATGACCCTCAGAAGTTGCATGGCTAACAGAAGCTATTTTTGCTCAATCAAGTGGCACAACGGGTTCCCATTGTGGGGAAAAAAAAAACCTAGGGAAGTCCAAATGGCATTTACAGCTGCCTCGAGCAGGCACACAAAGGGGATCTGTAGGAACCTCCCTCCTGGCTTTATGCCTCACCTCCTCAGAAGGTGCAGGGTGAAGCCAGAAAGGAGGCCGTACCGGGGGGCCGTGCAGAGCATCCCTCACCACAACCCCAGCCCAACGGCATCGGCTGGCATTGCTCAAATGTTTAAGCACAGAAAAGTAGAAAGATTAATAAAACTTTTTCAGCTGATGAATATGATCACGATTTCTCAGCAAAAAATTCAGATCCACATATTCTTAAAAGTATAGAATATACTTTTTTTTCTAGCCTACAGTGTTGCTTTGGATTCACCTCACTAAGAGGCAAAGAACCCATTACCATTTAGGAATCCAGATTAAAAAGTTTTGAAGGTCCCAAATCTGTTTCTACATCAGTGTCACAGATTAAAAAAAAGAAAGTTATTCATATTTGTAAACGTATTCAATTGAAATTAATTTTCTTTTTAGAATAGCAGCGTATCTCGTACAGCCTGTAAGATGACAAAACAAGAAATGCATACATTTTTGACCTGGGGTTTAATTTTACATATTTAAGCACAATTTTCTGGCTTACAACACAAGTTGGGCTAGAGCAAATATTGCATTTTAAAACTTTATGGAACTAATTTATAGTGTAGGGCAGGCACAGACTTGATCTCCTGGCAGCAAAATTTTATGTTTCCATTTCAGCAATACTGCCTAACACAATAATATCAGGCCAGCAAATCTTAAATATAAGTTAAGCTAACATGATCCATTGCCTTATAAAGCAAGAGTACCCTGTGGAGTCATGCTGAATATGCCAAGTGATTTTTCAAAATTTAATCATCCTAAATGTCAGATAAAGGTGCTTTTGCTGTCATTCTTTAAAACCAGGAAAAAAATTTGAGCGTGCCTTCAAGTTATACAGAAAACTGTTCAAAAATAGCTGTGTTAAAATATCAATCTGCTGTTTGCTAAATGTAAGGAAGGAAATATTGAAGTGTTTTATTGAAAAATAAAGAATTGTATATTTTTTCCAATAAAGATCACCAGTTTTCATATCAATATAGATATTACCTTTTCCTTCCAAGATCAATTTATCTTTCAGTGTTGCCTCTACAGCAGATGTTGTACAACGACAACAATGACATTCTGATAAAAAATTGTAGTACACTTCAAATCAAACTTTTGTTGACTTTAACTGTTGAGTTGATGAAATAAACAAGTTGGAATGTTTCATAAGCATGCTCGTTACCAACCCCACTCATGGAATGCGATTGATACGAAGACTGTTAACTAGAAGGTTGCACGAGGATGTATGATATCACAGGACCAAGCTTCCTGTGGCTGAGTAGAAAGGAGGAATTGAATTATACTGATGAATTTGAATATTTGTAAAATAAATTACAACAGAAATTTAAAGCACCTCCCCGAAGCCTGCCCATACAACTTATTTTTGGGGGGTGGGGGTAGGGGTAGAGGTGTGTTTCCCATTTATTTTTTACAATTTCACCTTTAGAAAGGCTGAATGTCAGTATACAAAATGAAGTGAAATAAATAACCAGCACATCATAACTATTAACACCAGAACATCTCAGAAAGAAAAGAGAAAGAAATGTTATGGCTAGGTAAGTAATTAAATTTAACAACTTGTTTAGGTTGTGAAGAATAGGCACAATCTATGAACTGTGGATGGTGTCTATGGATTTCAATTCACCCACCCATTCTCTGTCTTATTTATACTAATGTCACATATAAAATACTTCTCCACGTTTACAGTTTGTACACTACCACATGGATCAAACCTTTCTTTAAAGTCTTGTATGTCCAGCAACACATAGGATTTAATTTTACAAGGATGTCAGGCTTGCAATAGCTTATAGCTATAATGTGATCTTTTAAAATCTGTAACCTTACTTGGCAATTTACACACACAAATAAAATGTTCATAACAAGACATGGTCAAATTCAGGCAGTACTCCTATATGTGATGGGAAACCACAGCAGACATCAGGATTGCTGTATCCTGTTCAGCACACACCATCTTGCATTAAAGAGCAGCGGAATGTTAAAAAAAAAAAAAACAAAACTAACAAACAAACAAAAAACCACCACCAAAACCCAAAAAAATCCACACACACAACACAAAAAACAACCTCCCCAAAACCAAACACAAAACAGCCCAACAAAACCTTGAGAGAACAGAGAAAATGCCTAAATCCTGGAAGATACTCAGGGCACCTATCACTCTCACTCTGCATGTTGCAATGCAAGTTGAAGAGGTGACAAGAACCATGCACAAAGGTATTCCTGGAAATTATCAGCATAAAAACCACTTAAATTAAAATTTAGTAAGAGAGAAATACTTTTTTGTACTTTGAGAACACCAAAACTAAAGCTAAGTCGGACTAATGTCACCAGTCTGAACTCAACACACCTGTAAAACAGACTGGCCCAGTTACTGTAAAAATTTTCTTCGTTTTCATGAGTAATAAATCTGACCCACATCACTAAACCTGTAGAAAAAAGTACTGTAGAAGCATGATGCCCATATCTCCTGCGAACGAATTTCCCACCTTCATTTTGCTTACCAGTTAAAAAACAAATCAAATACTACTATTTCTTTTTTGTCCATTTGCCAATACCGGTTTCATTTTGTTCACAATCTTTGGAATCCACCGATACCAAATATAGACACCATACTGCCAGGACAACTGTGACGGAGAGCATGAAATTTTTCACTGAGTCATTAAAATGCACTTTTCTCCCTCACACCAATGGTTTTCTCTGTTCGTGATGAAGCCATGCTTTCTAGGAATAAGGCTTATCATTTTTATAGCAAATCACTGGTTATTTAAATCTTTTTTGTATATATTTTATTCTTTGCCCCAAGTGATGTAAATGATGGTTATGAAAAGGCCTAAAGACGGGTTATAAACATGTGAAGACCAACATCTCTTGTCAATGAAACTCAAACATCAGACAAGAGGCCTCCAGTGAGCAAGTAATGAAACCACTGCCATTATTCGTCATCTCTAGATTCGATGATTATGAGAAAGACGTAAAAGGCAGCTCTAGAAACTTAGCGTTATACGTTCTAAACAATCTTTTACTCATCTCGAAGGAAGAGAGACTCCAAGCTGTCAAACGAACAGCGGCAGGAGTAGCTATTTAATCATGTTTACTATTTCCCGTAACTTCAGCTAAGTAGCAAAGCCGTGCCTTTGCAACATTCTGCTACTGCATTATTACTTCAATAGCTCTAGGCAACGGATCAGAGAAACGGCATAGCCTAGCATAAAAAGCCAAGGTGTACAGTTTCCACTCTATATTTTTAAGATACTTTGTCTATTTAATCTAACTACTGTAATAATGTGGTCTGTATACAACAAATACTGTCCAAAAAATTACTTCACTCTTCCTTAAGTGTTAAGCTACACGTATTTTTTAACACGTTAATTCAAACTTTGCTCGACCGGGACATGTTATGTACTAATTTGTAAGGTGAACTATTAATGACCAGCTTACAGCAGCCACTATAACTGTGGAGGGAACCACCTTCTCATATGCTGGACTGGAAAGCTCGGAGCCTGGGCAAGGAGCAGCCGCAGCGCTCGGGCAGCACAGGGACTGTCAGCAGCCAGCGCAATTATGAGTAGCCATACTCCAGCCTCCTGCAGAAGGGTTAACAATCCATGAAAGAAGTAAACACCGCACCAACCTGAAGAAGACAGTTCATGCTCTTCTTTTATCCATTTTTCTTATTTTTCTTTTTCAAAGATGACTAGAATATTCCCCAACATGCCTAAAGCCATTTCCTTTGGTCAATACCCTGTCTTACCCACACATGCTCTACATTGAAAGCACTGTAATAACATTAAGAAAATTATTTCTGCATCTTAATGAACCATTGGATAGTTATTTCTGTATTTTCTTTAGCAAAAATACATAAAAGTATGTAATTGTCATGTTGTAAAAGTCACTGCCTTTTTGACAATTCACCTAGGGAATATCGAAGTCCAGAGGATTAAAAAAAAAAAAATAAATAAATCAAGCAAAAGACACTTAGAGGCTGTCAATTGTCAGAATAAGCATTTTAAACTCTGCATGGGAAAGGAGTTTATGCTTGACTGCATTTTCTACTAAACCTACAAATTACTTGTCAGTTTATCTTTTTTAAAATTACATTCTTCATTTACTTTATTGCAGCTACACTACTTCTAATATGGATTTCCTTGTCCTAATCACTTGTGTCCAGATAGCTTATCGTCTTCATCAATTATATTTTTGTTCTGTTGAAATTCCTCTCATATTTTCTTGTTTAAGAGAAATCAGAAACATAAAATGGATTAAATTCACGTGTATTATGCAACCACATCTCAGTCGTTTTGACTTAAGATTTCCTATGTCACAATTTATTTTTTAGTGTTTCATTCACATTTGGCCAGTCAGCCCATGCTACTCATTTGGTTTTGGTCACCACCAGACTCTGATCGATGAGTTTCTCATTCTTGTTTTACTATTGTAAGGCTATACATGTGCTCAGAAGGTAATAAGCCTATGTGATTACTATTTGTAAGGAAAACACTCCTACCAGCCATAAACAAATCAGTTCCCAGCTAACCAGTAACACATTTAAAAGCATTAAAAACATAAAAGCAGTCTCAATTTCGATACAAACGATGGCACAAGTGAGCAAGATCAAACAATTTCTAGAGTTAAGTGAATTTTTACCAGTTAAATAAATTTTTACTAGAGATAGAAAGAACAGGAAGTATTCCTGAAAAAATATTGATACTATTAACTCATTCTGCCAGACACTACCCAAGTTTTACCTGGCTTTGCCTTGAGTTTTGCAATACAAGTCTGTGAGATAAGGAAAAAGGGCACTGAATAAATAATATTGAACAAGACTGCAAATGAATGTCAGTCATTTAAACCCAACCAAGACAAAGGAAAGGTGAGAGCCTCTAAAGATTGACCACAAAGTAGTGCAGGAGGAAAACACTCTAGGAATGCAAGAAATAGAAATCAATTATTAAAAACATGGAAACGATCACATACATTTTTTCTTTTCTGAGGGTGGAAAGGATATAAAGTGTGATTACATTTCAGATTTGTTAAGAAGCACAGCATAAATTAACAGTGATGTTGGAGCCCAATTTTTACCAGAAATTCAAAGCAAGGCATTAAGTTAATGAAGGACTGGCAAGAACTTGCCCCAGATACAGAAAAAACAACATGCACATTCAGTACCTTCCTTCACCTTGAAACACAGAACAAACTTATGTTTTCAAAAGGCTAGTGAGGGGGTCTTAAAAATACAAAAGTTAAAAAATAAAATAAATGGGACTGACATAGCAGAAAGAATAAGACATGCCTTATATTTTGATCTTCCCTAATGTAAGGAAAATCTAGAACTAAGAAAAAGAAATAGTTAAAACACCCCTACAGGTTCACAAAAAGCAACTACAATTTGAGATTTTGCTTACATTAAGAACACACAGTTTTCCTTAAACCATGATATAAAACTTAATTGCTAGAAGTTTCATTTTTCTTAGCTCAAAGGACATTCATATGACAAGTCAATCTGGTTTCTTGAATGATGCAATCTGCAGCTCAAAACCAGGGAGAATCATTCCCTCTGGGCTAGGTGATCACATTCTCTACTTCATCAAGAAACTTCAGATACCCCAGGGCTTTCCAGCTTATAAACCACTCAGAATTCTCAGCCAGGTAACCTTCTGGGATTTCTAACTTATAGCTTAATCAGTGGAATAAAATCTGTGATCCCAGGATGTAGCTTCACCTGGGACAAATTCCTACAATATTGCAACAAGTGTTTTAGATAACCAACTAATGCACTCTGGAAAAAAAAAAACAACAACTTTTTTTTTTTTAAGTATATACTACTGTTATTTCTGCAAAAGAGAGTGTAAGTAAAAATTTGTATTATTTGTTTTTTTTTTCCCTTAAAGACAGATAACAAGTCAAGTCAAACAAACTCCAAGTAATAGAAAACAGAGTGGTGGCAGAGCCTCCCTCCTTGCAGATATTCAAAACCTGTGCTCTCTGTGGTCCTGCTTGAGCAGGAGGGTTGAACAATATGACCTCCAGAGGTCCCTTCCAACGTCAACCATCCTGTGATTCTCTGAAAATGTACTATGGAGGATTTTAGAAATTATTGTGTAGTTTCTCAGTTCTTAGTTTTATCAGGCTCCACTTCAATGACACAACAAATAACGTGCCTAAAATATTTTCTCTTTTTCTTTCATCATGGAATCCTCGTATCTCTTTGTAACTGAATTTCTAACTAGTGAACTCCACAGATGACAATAATCCAAGAATAAACATATAGCTGCTGAGACTATATTCCTTCATTTCTTTCTCATTTGAGTTTTAGGTAAATGCAATATAATAGACTCACAGGGGTCTTTCGTCTCTACCACATTGCACACATCTGCATGACCTTTTTAGCAGTGATGCTGTATCATAAACTAGTCCATGAAATTTACTGAATTTTCTCTACACTCCGCAAGACAAAGTTTTCCTCAGCCACTGGACAACAGAGACCCCAGAACCAAAGGAGACTGAAGAGCAGGTTCTGAACAGCTACACTCAGCCTATAGTCCCTCCAGCTGGTACTGGCTCTACAGAAGAAAACAGAGGAGTTGGGCCCCAAATAAATACCTATCTGTTAATAGCTCTTTCAGTATTGTTTTTTTGTTGTGGTGCTTTGTTTTTTTTCCTTACGTTTGTACCACTATGCTTACTGGAACCAAAAGACAACCTTCCCATTAAAAAGTAACCGTTTCCCAAATACTGAAGTATTCCATCACTGCCACCCTTTTTTTTTTTTTATGTTTTCATAAAGATTCATATATTTCATCTTAAAAAGAACATTTTTTTCAATGAACAATTGCTGTAAAAGATATCTCACAACATTTTTTTGGTTGAAATCAAGAAATAAACCTTTTTAGTTTTGACTGCTTCCACAGTCTTTCTCCACATTGCTGGTAATTACAACAGACGATATTTGGCACATTTTGAAGAGCAGCTCAGGAGTCAATAGTCAGACAGTCGTCAAGAGAAGACACAAAATTTAAAGTCCTTACATATTAGGCAATCTGTGGTGTTGAAACTCATTATCATCTTTTCCAAAGGTTTAAAGCAAGCATCTCAGCCTCCTGTATTTAAATAATTTTCTGAATAGATTTAACTTGATTCTCCCCCTACTAGCCCCAAAAGCGCTTTTGAAAGCTTTCAGGAGTGGGAAGTAAGCAATGGCCTAAAACCATACAAAGAGAATTTCAAGTGTGAGAGGCAAATCAAAACTCAAATGAGAACTCCAAGTTGAATGTAGCACCCCAGGACAGAATTGTCAGTGAAAAATACAGTAACAATGTCCATAATGGTCAAGAAAGGAGGTATAAACAAGGGTTTGGGTAGAGTTTAAATGTTCTCCTTTAGGCATTTTGTACTGAATGCAAGGGGCATGTCAAAAAGACAGGTTCTCCAAACTTAATGTGATATTAGGGAATTGCAATAGAGTTTTGACCTTCAGTTTTGCTCTACTAGATAGACGTTTCACTCACAGAACTGCTGAAAAAAATATTGCTTTTGTTTTCATTGTTTCATAAAGACAGGTATTTTAGAAAAATAGTGAAATCATATTCACACTGGATGTTAGTCTACGATAGACCAAAAAAATCTGTCTCCCCCAGAAGACATGATTTCATGATAATAAAAAGCTATTTAGGTATTACATATGGAATGCCTCATATGCATATGCGTGTTGATAAACTGGAAGACATGGGATTCTACATCCTATGGAAGGTACTGTAATATTCCTTTTTGGTAATATATTTATTTTCACAGGCAAGGTTGAGCAAATAATCTGGGTACAGTTTGCGGTATTATCATCTGGCCTGTTAAGCAGATGTAATATTAAGCACCGCAGGAGGCTGCCAAATTGGCAACCATTAGGAATAACTCTCATAATGGAAATTAATTTTCCAGAAGTCTATTAATTTGTATTAAATGCCAGTGTGTATATTGTATCATACTACAAAAACGTATGTAACAGGGAGCATATATAACCCCTTCTTCCCTCTCTCTCAAACCTTCCCTGGGTTGGGAAAAAAAGAAAGAGAAAAAAGAAAAGAAAACTGGAGTAGATGCTGAAGATGACACACTTTTTGTATCAGCTTTGTGTCTTTTTCTCTAGTTTTGCCATAGCAACTAAGCTAAATCTTCCTCACTTGGCATCATTAGCTTGCTGATTTGGCTGTGGAGAAAAGAAATTGTGATTTGAGGGGGTTTTGAAGGCATGTGATTCACCTTCAAATTGGAATCTGTAGTGAAATTCTTAGCTTGGGGTCAGTATAACCATCCTTTCAGGCACCAAATATAGGCTGGCCTACCTCCAAACTCCAAATTTCAGTGCTCCGCTAGGCTCTCTGCAGTTTTACACTCATGAGTCTACCTTTACAAGAAAAAAAAGATTAAGCTTGCCCTTCCACGCAGGGTAGCATGCCTGCCACACACAGAAACAATCTCCTGTAGCTGGCCGGGATGACGATGCTGGAAGCAGCGCGGTGCCAGCACAGGAGCAGGGGTTGGATCTCAGGAGTTGGGTTCCCTGAGGTTGGACACTCGCCACAGGGCGGAGAGCAGACCAAATCTAGAAAGACCCATAACATGAGCTGTCACAAGCCCAGGTTACTCTACTGCTAGGATACTTTTTCCCCTCCAGCAGAGGATATATTCTACCAGAGCCGCTGTACAGGCCAGAGAAGGATTTCTCAAGGCAGAGCAACGCAAAGCCTAATACTTGGACCACCAAGGACCACTCTGAATTTAGCCTCGGTGATTAAACTAGATAAAGGCTGCAATCCAGTTTTACTCATTTGCTGCCCTAGATTGGAACTGAAAGTCAGAGCAGCTTTGTCTTAAACTTCTAGCTAAATTCCAATACTTTCAACAGATTCTGTCAGCAAAAAAATATTTTATGCATAATATGCCAAACACAGATCAAAACAATTTCCCCTGTGAATAACTGTTCTTCATTCACCCAGAAAAAAGAGAGCAAGATTATTTGTTAAAGGATGATTAAAAAGGAACATCACAGTAACTGAAATAAACAGAAACCTCATATTTAACTCAAAATAGTTATGATTTCTGACGAAATCAATAACACTAAGTGCAGCTTGAAAGTATTCAATAAAAATTACGCCGGTTTTAGAGAGCAGTATTTGAGACAGGAAAGCTACATACTAAACAATAAGATTACACCATTTACACAAATAACTTCTGCATTTCTGTCAGCATAGAAATAATATCATGCATCAATGTGTATAAGCCATAAAAGCAGGATAATGAAACAGCCCTAACAACAGAAGACAAGACAAACTTGTTAACCATCTATTGGCAATTTTATCTCAAATAGCCCATTTCACATTCTGACTTCTGTCTGTATTTCCATTAATGAATATCATCTTCACTACGAGACAGAGCTGAAACTTCGTGCAAGGGCAAGAATTATCTATAAAAATGTCACTTGTTTATATGAAGCATGTCATCCATTTTCAAATGAAAAATCATCAAAATGCCAGCAATTTTATATACTTCCAAGATAAAACTTCACAACTTTTCACTTTCAAAAAGCATTTTACTGCCAAATCTAGCATTACAAAAATTAAAGGGTTAAAAATTATTCTTTTCAGTCAAGTATTTCTAAAAATGTTTTCCCCAAGTAGTATTACTCAAAGTGCCTCTAAAAAAACTGTTTCAGATTGATTCATTTTTCTTAATTTCTTCTTACTTTCCTTTTGTTTCAGCAGCCAAGCAAAAAAAAAAAAAAA